>LUGF01017230.1:0-11071 GCA_001625245.1 Calycopis cecrops | reverse complement strand
CAACCAAAATTAGCTGAATCGGTTCAGCCGTTCTCGAGTTTTAGCCAGTCTAACGAACAGGAGCTGATTTTTAGGGTGCCGTACCCAAAGGGTAAAAACTATGGCGCCGATGTCCGTTCGTCTGTCACCAGGCTGTATCTCATGAACTATGATAGTTAGACAGTTGAAATTTTCACAGATGGTGTATTTTTGTTGCCGCTAAAAGAAAAAAAACAAAAAAATTTAAATAAAACAAAAAACAAAAAATTTGGGGCTACCAAACAAAAGATAAGCTCCCGTTTTCGTAGATAATGGCAAGGCGTGTGGCAAGGCAAGCAATAATAGGTGGCAAGTTATTCCAGCACTTCGTTGCCTAGTAACGGAAGCTACCCCGAAAAGCTGCAGTTTTGTGAACTTGAGCGTGTATGGAGATCTTCTCATGGTGTGAGTTAAATGATAGTTATAGGCCCATTCTAACTTATCAAATAGGTATGGTGGTGTTCGATACCTTACGACGCCAAAAAAACAAGGTAGCGAATTGAAGTTGTCTTCTTTGACCCATGAGAAGCATCTCGGCGCTATTAAGAAAGGGGGATCAGGTTCCCGTGGGGGCACGTCGAAGCAATAACTGGCGCATGCATTCTGAACTTCTGAATTAGTTTCTTTGAGCGAGAAAGTATAGAAGGTCCGATCACCGCGTCTCCATAGTTTACATTAGTTAGCCTTTCGTTATTAATTATTATTTATACATATATAATTATTTATTTATACATTAACTATATAAATATTTATTTATACATTAACTAGCCATTCGCATAATGTCATGCGAGGATCGGTAGTTAAATAATTTCTTATTTTCTACAAAACTTTTATTCTATGCAACCAATTACTGACGGTTCTTATTACATGTTTCTCAAACTTCAAATTTTCATCAATCAGTACTCCTAAATTTCGAGCCTCAACCACTCGGCCAATTTGATCGGCCAATATTTTGACGACAGGACAATTCTGAGACATCTTGTATTTCTATCTGCTGCCGGGTACCGAGCAAGATGTAATTAGTTTTATACGGATTTAGTATTAGCGTATTAGCCTCGGACCAGGCAGCAATACGGGCTAAATCCCTGTGTAACTTTGCTAATGCGGTGTCTATATAAGCGGGTTTAAAAGAGATGTATAGCTGGATGTTGTCCACGTAAATATGATATTTGTAGTGTTTATTGTGCTAGACGATATCAGCGCAGTACTCTGCAAACATCAAAGGGACGATTATAGACCCCTGTGCAATACTCCCATTTGTGGAACCATCCTCGTCTCTTAGCACAACTACCTTCTACGTTCACTGATATAGCTACGAAACCACGATATCGCCTCAAGACAAAAGCATAATATTTAAATTTGGAACAGGTAAGGGTTAATCGTATCAAACGCACGTCACTAGTCAAGGAGAAGTAGTATAGTGCTCTCCCCTGCATCATGAGCACGCAGAATATTGTCGACTACATTGGCTAGAGCCGTCATAGTGCTGTGGCGCTCGCGAAAGCCAGGAAGAATATTGCTGGCATTTATAATTATATGTAATGATTTGACTACAGACTACCCTTTCCTGTATTTTAGAAGCACATGGGAGTATATTGATAGGTCGAAGGTCCTTAATTTCGGTAAAGATATCATTTTTGGAATAGGCTTAACTACGGCATTCTACATGTAATGGGAAACTTGTTCGTAGTTATGGAAATGTTGACAATTCTAGTAAATAGTAATAATAATAGCAACGCATCTGTTAGACATCTGGTGTTACGGATGTCTGTGGGCGTTGGTGTTCACTTTACATCAGGTGACCTAACTGCTCGTTTGCCTCCTATGCTATAAAAAAAAAATAACCTCCAAACTGATCGGCCATCAACTTAACTAAAGATATATAGTGCCACAGACTTATCTGACCCGGTGTCAGCGGACAGCTGACAGCAGCGCTCTTGTCTTATTAAGTGTTACCATTAAAATAAAAATTCCGATTTTTAGAGTAAAAATAATGTATGATGCAGGGACTAATTAAAATTATGCCATCACAACACTAAAATCATGATAACTATTATTTTATAGTTCATTAGAAATAAAAGCGTCAACTATTATATTTCAATGTTATAAATTATAGTCGTGTAAAAAATCAAATTCACAAACAATAAACAATTTTACAAACGGTATTAATGGCGCTTGGAGACGTTTCTCTTCTTGCATAAAAATTAAAACTTTCAAAATAATGTTTCTCGCACTCATTTAGGGTAACTGTGTTATGTGCGTCACTCCACCAATAAAACTGTCAACAGATTGTTGTCATTTCAAAATGACGGCTTTAGTTCCAATCTCGGCCACCAAGTCAGTTAGTTTGTGGCGTAGACAGAGGAAACTATAGACTGCTGGATTCATCTATCTCTCTTCAGCAAAATAGGGGATAAATATATACCAGACTAGCTGCGCCCCGCGGTTTCACCCGCGTAACTTTCGATCCCGTGGGAATATCGGGATGAAAAATAGATGTTGGCCGATTCTCAGACCTACTCAATATGCTCACAAAATTTCATGAGAATCGGTCAAGCCGTTTCGGAGGAGTATGGCAACGAAAACTGTGACACGAGAATTTTATATATTAGACTAGCAGCGCCCCGCGGTTTCACCCGCGTAACTTTCGATCCCGTGAGAATATCGGGATGAAAAATAGATGTTGGCCGATTCTCAGACCTACTCAATATACTCACAAAATTTCATGATAATCGGTCAAGCCGTTTCGGAGGAGTATGGCAACGAAAACTGTGACACGAGAATTTTATATATTAGATATGTCCGAGAAGAAAAGAGAAAGAACACTATTTTTTGTCTCTCATCGCGTGTCAGATTGGGCTTCAGCTAAACTAATTTTGACATTTCGTTGACGCATCGAGATAAATTGTAATCTATTTTGAAATTTTTTATAATTATTTCTGTTTTATTTTGTGTTTGCTTTTAAGCACGATATATACCCAGTACTGCAAAATGGTACAGTGCAGTGTTCTTGGTTGTAGAAGTGATAGCGATAAAGTAACTCCCGGTTTATCTTTCCATTCGTAAGTATCACATTTGTTAGTTTTTTTGCTAAAAGTTTTTCAATTTAGGTACCACTTTTAGTGACTATTCTAGAATAGATACTGTTATTTCAAAGTAAAATAGGAGCCGATTTCATTAGTTTTACGTGCTATTAAAATATAACATAAAAATTCGATGTTGCCAAAATTGTGCTATATATATATCGAGAGGCATTAAATGAAACCGAGTGCCTACAATTAATCCGAAACATTTAAGATGTTTTGTAATGCCTCGTACAGCGAACGGCAACCTCGTACGGGGTGAATGACCCTGGCCGGTCATAGTCGGCGATATAGCGTGTAGGAAGTGAGAAAAATCTTTCAAAAATTACTGTGGCTAATTTATTGCTCCGATTGATCTACTTTTTGTTGTGTAGCCTGAAAATAATACACTAAATATGTGGTTTCATTTAATGCATCTCGCTTGTACCAACCTTGTACCTATAACAAAAAAAATTCATCAAAATCCGTCAGTAGTTTTTGCGTGAAAGCCGCACAGGAAACAGACAGAATGTCATCTTCTACAGTTTTATTATATGTATAGATTTCACTTCTTACATAATTATATTGTGCGTCGAACATAATTTAAAACATAACTAATTCACTTATGCCTCAAAACCACAGTGCTTTAAGTAAAATAAGGTACATTTTTTTGGTTCCATCGTTACTTTAATAAAATATATAATTATGTACATTAAGTTACATCTATTAGATTGCCGGGACGTTTTTTTGCAAATTAAATATCCAAATTATGAAGGCGTCTTCGAAAGGTAGGCTTTGAAAAATTGTACATCAGCAAGTGAACACCAGACCCATAAAATCAGGCTCAACCAAATGAAACCACAGGGCAGATTATAGAAATACAAATTTTTACACAATATGCTCGATATATCCTAGGGATCTTCAAGAAAATAATTTATTCGTCTCTGAAAGGACAACAAAGCTTGATCTCTGAAATTCGTCACTATCATAATGCAAGCTATATGCAAGCTTCAAAAATATGACTGTATCGTAGATCTCGTATCAGAAATATCCCGTACCTAAATAACTCTTAGAGACTGCCGGAAAATTGCATTTAGGTCTGTCGAATGATTTTATCAAATTACAGAAACAGTACAAAGATTTTCTCAGTGGCAACACATCGGAGAGAAACTGCAGTCAAGGATTATCCGTAGCAATGTCCGTAAAAAGAGGTAGACCGATACAGTCATAATGTCTCATTTTCCCTAGGTTCTCCTGGGAGCATTTGTTAATGCAATTTCTAGCAATATAAAAAGACCGATGAGGTTAAGATGTGTACTAGTGTAATACCATATTCCTATAATATTTTTCTTCAGACCACTTACTCTCTTCAGAACCATGTTTTCAAGCTGTATATTATATTGCAATTATTCAACAAGTCACATTAATTAAATCTAATAGTAAATAATTAGATCGTTCGTTTGATAGAGTCAATCAGTCGTTTGTTGATAGTTACAGGAGCCGACTTCGAGAATTGGAAGTCCATGTGGCTAAAGTGTCGTTCGGGCACCATGTAGTAGTCTGTCACATTAGGCAGCTCACTGTGTAGCTTCTCAACGTCTTCAGGATGAGCTAGTAAATCGTCTTCACTGAAATAGATCGCAACTGGTACATGCACCTGGGTCATATTGTAGATTGGGGGACGTGGCTGTCCGTACACCTGTCTATTCAACTTTTCACCGTAGTCGTATTTTCTTAACTGTCCGGCAGCTTTAGCCTGGCCATAATGCTTTATCTGTCTCGCTGATGCACCAGCTGGTAAATGTTTTATGATGATCGGCATCAAATTTCTATCCATTCCAGAAGTAGCGACTCCAGATACGACGTATTTGAGGTTGGACGCCACCTGTTTACTGCCTATAACATTTTCATACATTTTGCCTCCGATGATGCGCATGAAGTATTTGTTAGGCTTAAACTCCCCGTATACGAGTTGCTTATAAACCGTCCTAAAGTAGCGGCTTTTGGGTGAGGCCATCCGGAGTAGTGGACTGCGGACATGGTTCATGTAAACCATCGGAGATAGAGCGTACATCATGGTTACTTTCTTTGCATGTGCGGGATAGGCGGAAGCCATGCAGAAGAAAGCAGTTGCACCGAGAGAGTGGCCCACGTAGTGTAATTTACTCTTTCGTGTTACTTTGAGAGTATAATCAATCATGGTAGGCAAGTCCTGAGCTGCGATCTCGTCAATGCTGAAGTCCCAGAAGTCTGGCAGTGCGTGGTGCTTGCTTACATGGCGTTGTGAGTATTTACTTCCACGTAGGTTGCCAAGCCAGACATCGAAGCCAGCGTCTGTCATTTGATAAGCGAGTGACTTTTGCGGGCCCATCAAAAGCCAATCGGTAGCGCTACCAAGAAGTCCATGGACTAAGAGGACGACCGTACGTTCTGATACTTCTTCACTATCCTGTCTATGTGGCATTATATGAAAGAGAGTGATGAGGTAGCCGTCCTTGGTCTTCACACTGTGTGTTTCTACCCTGTAATCGTTCTCTTCGATGAGCTGAGTTGCATTTTTCCAGGTAATGTTATTGTGCTCGACAAACGCTGCGTGGATACTCCTCTTATCTTTTTCATCCACATGGCGTGTTATTTCGAATGCATCTTCGAAGATATGTTCGGGATCTTTCGTTTTTTGAATGGAATCAATACCTGACGATAAAATTTCTTGTATAGCAATCAGGAATTCACCGGTCGTCAGAAAATCCTGCGATCCAGGGGCGATATTGTGTTTTCTTTGCTGGATTACTTTTTTGCTGGATATGGTAGTGTGTTTATTGATATCTTGTGAGGAGAATGTCTTATGTTTTTTAAGCAACATCTCCAGAATATTTTGTTCATACTGGTGGATCTTGATTTGTTCTTCGAGTGTGAGGCGCTCCATGTTAGTGTCGTAGCTTTGGAGGATACTTCCGCTGTTGTCGCGTACTAGTGCCAAGCACAGAAACAGTACTGTGGTCCTCATGTTTAAACTGCGATGATAGTGTTGAGAATGGCCGAGGTTAGCTTTATATAGTGAGCAGAAATTAAAAATCTTGGCATTATGAACAATAAGGATTTTATTTATAATACATATATTATTAAACTTGCTTGTTTATATAATTTTATTTAGGTAAAATATTTTAAATATATAAATAATAGTACCTACTAGCATTTGTTTGTGACTTCGTGGAATGTTAACTTTATATAGCTAATAATAATTACACTCCATAAATGAACTGAATCTAGTTTTTTTATCCAACCTGTAGGTGACGGGTGTCTATGGATAGGTCTTTAATAATGATATTAAGGATACTACAACCATTTTTTGTCAAAAACAATTGTTTGAAAGATAGACGTTTCCATAGTGGAATAATGTGTGTCACCGTCTATCCTCTAACTGTGTGTAAGTAGCCGGTGGCCCATGGAGGTGAGAGGAGAAAGGCAAAGAAAGAGGAGGGCAGTTTATCTGTATAGCCTCTATGCGGATGTCTATGGCCGTCGTCAGCCATGAAAATGGCTCTGAGTGCTCATTTGCATAGTATACGGGGATACTATAGAAAAAGTGGATGAGTGTAAAATCAAGAGTTTTTATGATAGCTCGCGAGTATTTAAAACATTTACCTAAATATTTGCTATATTTATAATAACAAAGTATAATAACAAGTAAGTAACAAAGTATCCATATCAATTCATTTATTTATATTTCCGTGGTGCATAGTAGCTGCACTATGCTGGGCTTCTCCTGGCTGTTTTCTCTACTTCTTGGCTTACTTAAGTCACTGCAATCTTGTACTGTCTCCCGCTTTGATTTGGGAGGGAAATTGGAATTACTTCCTACTCCTACTTTCTTCTGATTAAATTCATTGCGGGTCCAAAGACAGATTTGGCTTTTCCCTCGGGCTCCCTGCGTACATATGAAAGGGTCAAGTGTGGTTGCCTCTGTCGATCCTGGCGACACAGGAGTAGCAGCGGTGGGTACGAGTGAAGGGCCAAAGCCCGTTTAAAAATATATATTTATAATAAAGAGTGTAAAATTCGTATGGCGTATTTTATTCTTTTCTGTTCTGGTTAACTGGGAGCGTTCTTATTCCGGACTCAATGACATCTTGAGCTAAGAACGCACTTGTTTTCAAGTAATATCATGTCAGTTTTGATAACGTAACCGTTCTCTAAATACGTCCCCAGACAGACAGAGTTTACTTGCCAGTGACGTCATCTGAGTTTCAACCGACCACAAAATGTTTTTGACGTTGACAAACAATTGCTACTTTATTTCGCAAATTTTACAATTAACATGAATTTTTTTTATATAAAAAAGACTTGTATACGGTTTATTATTATCTTATTTAATATGATGACTTTAATTCGTAGTATATTTTTGATAATGTCAAATAGCCTATTCATAAACATTTGCTGACAAAGGTTTGACATGTGAACTGTACTCCTCCTTCTTCTCTATGTTTCCACTGTATCTGTTGTGACGTTTTGCCAATGTTAAATATTCATTCGCATTCTAGTATGTCTTTGTTATCTTGTTATTGTATGTGATGTTTTAAAGTAGTGATTTTTAATATATACTTATTTTTTATATTATGTCACTTGTAGGTTGTTGGTACGACCATGACCTCACCATACGGCTCAAGCGGAAGACCGGTGACAATTTATGCCACCAAATGCCGAGTTTGAGACCGATTTACAAGGACTAACTACATTTTATAATTTGTAATCTCTGTAACTTTAAATTTGTGTGGCTCTTAGTAAATAAATGTTTTCTTTCTTTCAAAGGTAGGTCACAGAAAAATTTTTTTTACGGATGAGAAATTTTTCATAATTTAGCAACATTTTAACAAACAAAATGACCGTATTTATGCTCAAAGCTGTAAGGAAGCTTCCCAATTAATCGACAGAGTGCAACGTGGGCATTATCCGATTTAAGTGATGGTTTGGTGGGGTGTTAGCTATGAAGAAGTGTCAGAATCATGTTTTTGTGAAAAAGGTATCAAAACATCGGCACAAGTGTATCAAGATACCATTCTTGAGAAGCCCTTAATAGCACCATGTTCAATAATCAAGTATGGTCCTTCCAGCAAGACTCGGCGCCGGGTCATAAAGCTCGGCCCACGCAGTCTTGGTTGGAAGCGAACGTCTCGGAGTCTTCCTTAGAGATTTTTTTTTTATGGTATAGGAGGGCAAGCGAGCAGTCGGAGTCATTTTCATGACTACCGACGCCCACAAACATCCGCATGGAGGCTATACAGATGCGCTGCCCTCCTTTCTCCTCCCACCTCCATAGGCCACCGGATACTTACATACCGTACGAAACGCAACAGCACAGCGGTCACTTTACGCCGGTCCCGTGTAAGTGAGAGGTACCTCCCCGGTCGTGCCGGACCAATTCGACTGCATGCAACTTGCAAGCATGCAGTGTGGCACTACCTCTTACAAATCCTGAGAGCTGAAAATTGGCCGTCGTCTAGTCCCGATCTTAATCGGCTGTATATGATCTATGGTCAGTTTTAGAGAGTACAGCTTGCTCTAAACGCCATGATGGCAGTAAAAAAATTCCCCATGGAAGGAGTGCGTGCTTCTATTGATAACTGGCCTCAACATTTAAAGGACTGTATTGCAGCCAATGGAGACTACCTCGAATGAGCTTTTTATATTTTAATTGTTTTATATTTGTGTATTTTAATACACTAAACTAACACACTGCAAAAGCATTGAGTTATTATTACTACGTAGTACATATAACTCAATGTGTAAAAGTAATAAATGTTATATACAAATAAAAAAAGAAATTCTTTGTAACAGAACTTATGGCTAGACTAGGTATACAAAAATGAATGTTTGTCTATAATATTATGTTCTTTCTAGAATCATAAACTATACATTTGATCATTTGATGATCTTTAGCAAAGTCGTTGTGTATGCCCATGAAGGTTTCCGAGTTGGTACGACAAATCTTCGTCAGATGGCCACGCGTAACAACGCTCAGGGTACAGTTAGTATACCATAACATATATTGCAGTCGGTAAAATGCCACGGGATCAGGGACTTAGCAGCGATCGCTCAGGTAAATAACCTGTAATTCAACCCTTGTATGACGTTACTGTCACAATAATATCATCACAATTTATACAGTAAGTTTTTTAAGGGCTGCTAATTTGCTAAGTATAAACCATAATTAGCAAGTTAACATCCCTTAAAAAATCGAGCAGGACATAGCGTGTGAGTGTGTCTTTGTATGAATGTAAAACGTCAATCAGTCACATCAAGCAGTGCCGTGACAGTACTTCGACCTCTTCTAAATCCTGATTGTATAAGCATATTGTTGATTGTGATTTGCTCAGAGACTGCCATCTCTAATATCTTTGACAGGCATGGCATGGCCTTAAAACCCTCAGATCTGTAGGATTTGGACGCACCACAGCCAACTTCCATGCATCTGGGTAAGTAGAGGTAACAATATATGCATTCACAATAGAAGCAATGGTATCCAATAATTCTGGCAGTGTTACTAGGAGCATTTTAGGTTTAATAAGTCACAGACTTCTATTTATGATTTAATAATTTTAATGATTTTATTTACATTTACTGTCTCAAAGTGAAATGCGACTTTACTAAATTTATGGATATCAAAGTATAGGAGATATTTGAGTGTCAGGTAAATTAGGAATATTTATAATATGACTATTATATATATATTTGGGTTGTTATATTGGGTTGAGGGAAATTGATCGTTACTTTTTAGGCCTAATGATTTTTTTTAACGACTAACTGACGATTATTAAGCGTTGTTTGTCACCGATTCGTACCGACTATACGATCTACGTAACTGTCTACAATTTAAAATCTAAAAACTTATAGTTTCAGTAGTACTTGACGTCTGTTTATAGTGTAGTGTACCGGGAGGTGTATCAGCTGTTATCTCTAGGAAACTTGCAGTGAAAAGTTCAATATCAGTATAATTAGGTTATTGGATCCACATATCACCTAAATCTACCCGAAACTAGGCCTCTAAAAGACAAAGTTTTAAACTTAGTTAAGAAAGAGCAGAAAGTTTGTAGTGGTGTGCGTGTACCTTTACGTAAGTACTGTCTACAGCAGGGGGGAGACAGTGTCATACATACTATAGGTGTCAATTTTTCGCTGCGCCATCGCTTTTCATATCCGCGTAAACTTATAAGCACGTAGTACACAATCGAGCTACAGATGGCGCTTTAGCTAAATCGATAATTGCAATTTTTTTTATTAAAAAAAATAGTATTAATAAGTTTCAATTTTTAAAATAAGTATAGTACGCTTATTTACATTTTTTTTTACAGCAACATACTGAGTTGGAACCAATTTGTGGCACACATTTAAGATTATGTAGGTACATTTTTTATAAGCATTGGTTAAACTTTTTTCCATTTCATGTAAATTATGTGTATTGCAAATAAATAATTCTTATCCTAATTTATTCTTATTCTTATTTGGATATGGATGTAAATTCAACATTATTTTCATTAATTCGGCAAGTTTAATAATAGTAGTTTATGCAACTGTCATATAAAAGAGTGTGAATTTTTGAAACGAGCGAATGCGAGTTTCAAAATAGTACCTCACGAGTGTTTTAATGCCCGTGTTATATGCAATTGCATACACTACTTTATCTTCACTAATGGAATTAATCAATGAATCAAACATTGCGAAACATTGCAAGCAATCAATCAATCAATCAATCAATCAATCAATCAATCAATCAATCAGTCAATTAATCAAGCAATCAAGCAAGCAAGCAATCAATCAATCAATCAATCAAGCAAGCAAGCAAGCAAGCAAGCAAGCAAGCAAGCAAGCAAGCAAGCAAGCAAGCAAGCAATCAATCAATCAACCAATCAATCAATCAATCAATCAGTCAATCAGTCAATCAACCAATCAACCAATCAACCAATCAACCAATCAACCAATCAACCAATCAACCA
>LUGF01017216.1:619876-635196 GCA_001625245.1 Calycopis cecrops | reverse complement strand
ATTCAAATCCTGCTAGTACTCCAGCAGATGCAAATGTAGTTATTACAAAAAAAATGGATAAGAGTATTGTTAACTTTCCTTACAGAGAAGCTATAGGCTCCTTGTTATTTTTGAGCTCTGTTTCAAGACCTGACATTTCATTTGCGGTCAATGTTTTGAGTAGATATGTTAATAATCCAAGTCAGCAACATGTGAATGCTGTAAAACGTATTATTAGATATTTAATAAATGCTAAAGATTTGTGTATAAGTTATGGAGACAGCAGTGATCTCACTGGCTATTCAGACTCGGATTTTGCAGGTGATGTGGACACGCGTAAGTCTACTACAGGGTACATTTTCAATATGAACGGAGGACCTATAACATGGTGTAGTCAGAAGCAGAAGACTACTGCTCTCTCCACTACTGAGGCCGAGTTTGTAGCAGCCTGTGAAGCTGCAAAAGAGATATTGTGGTTACAGCAACTTTTGTCAGATTTAGGTGAAAATATTAAATGTGTTCAATTATATGTTGATAATCAGAGCGCCATTAAATTAATAAGCAATCCTATTTACCATAAAAAAACTAAGCACATAGATGTGAAATATAATTTTGTAAGAGAAAAGGTTGAGTTAGGTACAATCAAATTAAGTTATATTCCTAGTAACAGTCAATTAGCAGACATGTTAACAAAAGCGTTACCTGTTCAATCTTTTAACTACTTTAGAGATCAGATTTTGTTTAATTTCTTTTAACTCATGTTAATTTTCAATGGCTGATATATGGTTAAACTTTTAGTGGGAGTGTTGAGCAAAATAAGCTTTTAAATAAGAAAAAGTTTATCCATCTATGGCAACATTGTCTATGACACTTATTATACCTAAGTATATTATCTATGCTTTTCTTCCTGTGCATCGTGGTGACATTGTGTTCTTGCTGTGTGGTCGAATAAATAATTACTATCATTATATCTTATAATTGATACTACACCCATAACCCTTTAAATACTAAGAACACGACTGATTTGTGGGGCATATCCATGAAAGTTATAAAATCGATAATTGACATAATTGCTCCATCTTTAGCAGTTATATTTAACGAATGTATAAAGTGTGGAGTATTTCCTGACCTAATGAAGCACTCTAAAGTATTGCCTCTTTTTAAATCCGGATGTACTAGTGATCCTTTAAACTATAGACCAATATCTATACTATCGACTCTTAGCAAAGTATTTGAAAAATTAATTTTGAATCAGTTACAGTCCCATTTTAATACTAATAATTTATTACATGAAAAGCAATTTGGTTTTACAAAAGGACGCTCTACTACAGATGCTGGTGTTAGTTTACTAAGTTCTATTTTTGAGGCATGGGAGGAGTCACGGGATGCGCTAGGTTTATTTTGTGACCTCTACAAAGCCTTTGACTGTGTAGAGCATGAAACATTGGTCAGGAAATTACACCATTATGGTATAGTAGGCTCAGCTCTCAACCTATTGACTTCATATTTAAACAATAGAACTCAAAGGGTTGAGGTAAATAAAAAAAGATCTAACGGGACTAAAATAGAAATGGGGGTCCCACAAGGGTCAATTTTGGGGCCTTTTCTATTTCTAATATATATAAATGACCTACCATATCTCGCTAAAGTAATCATGAGATAGTCCTATTTGCTGATGATACGTCGTTTATTATTAAACATAAGCGACAACAGATTAATTGCGAAGAGGTAAATAGGTCTCTCTCAATGATGATACATTGGTTTAGTGTTAATAATTTATTACTCAATAGTAAGAAGTCAAAATGTATTAAATTTACTCTACCTAATGTAAGACAGGTTCCAACCAATGTACTATTAAATGGCGAAACTCTGGATCTAGTGGAATCTACAATTTTCCTAGGAATAACACTAGATTCTAAACTACAGTGGGGTCCCCATATCACCAAGCTTGCGAATAGGCTTAGTTCGGCAGCATTCGCAGTTAGAAAAATTAGACAAATATCAGATGAATATACTGCTAAATTAGTTTATTTTAGTTACTTTCACAGTATTATGTCTTACGGCATACTGTTGTGGGGAAACGCTGCGGACATAAACACTATTTTCGTGCTGCAGAAGCGAGCTATTCGCGCAATTTACCAACTATCCTCCAATATATCACTTAGAAATAAATTTAAGGACATCGGTATACTGACTGTTTACTCTCAATACATTTTGGATAATGTATTGTATCTAAGAAAGAACATTAGTGAATTCGGAACCAAAAATGATAATCATAACATAAATACGAGAAACAGGCATAAATTAGACATACCATTTCATAGACTTACTAAAGTAAAGAATTCCTTTCGGGGGCAATGCATACGCCTCTACAATAGTATCCCAGAAAGCGTCCAAAAACTTTCGATTAATAAATTTAAAAAAGTTGTTAAAGAGCGTTTGTGTGGTAAGGCATACTATAAGGTAGCAGATTTTATGACAGATACCACATCTTGGGATTAGTACCCTCCTCCCAGGCTGTTTCTGTACCATAGTTATTGTAAATTTATAAATTGTATTGTATTATATCATATGCAAATGTACTTGTATTTTTATATTTTTGAATTTTACATCTGATCACAACATGAGGCCCGCTGAGTTTGTTTCGCCGGTTCTTCTCAGGACAGGGCTAGGGTTGAACCGGTGGTAGATTTAATTGTTTACGTTCAAAAAGTAATTCCTGTAATTCTATTTTGAATAAAAAACTTTTCTTTCTTTCTTTCTTTCTTTCTTTCTTGGCTAGCTTTAGATTTAATCTTAGTTGAATGAGTTTTATCAGCCAATATCACGATCTCCATCAAATGGAAATTGTACTAGTATGATTTTAATATTAACAAGATTAGCCAGCGACTGGCTAATGTTGCAATTTACGCGATCAGAAACACGCGATTGTCATTATATTTTTTTATATTTCGAGTTGTATAGCGACCAGGCTGGCGCGGTGGTGCATGGCTGGGATAAGCGGAGCATGTTGCGCCAGGGGTTGCGGGTTCGAATTCCGCCTTGGTCATGGATATAATAAAAAAATCTTAAATTTATAAAACATTAAATATATTGTCCGTTGCCTAGTATCTGTAACACAAGTCCTTAAGGTACTTACCACTTAGACTAACATGGTGTGTTAAGTCCACACATATAATTATTATAATATGGAATATATTTTTGGAGCATTACCGTTTTTTGTCAGGGAAAAAATATTTGTCAAGTCTCGCTCGCTTCTGGCATAAGCAGGGGGAGCTACGCCGATTCGTAGTAGAGCTACGCGCCTCTACGAAAGTGCTACGAACCACTCGCTGTAACTTATACATTTTCAACTTTTCACTTCTATTGTCAGTTTTTTTACTAAACTGTTACTGTTTTTCCGTCTAACCTAAAACTAAATATTAAAAAACCTGAGACCTCCCAACTACTGCTACTTATGTAATCTGAGGGCAGTATGAATAATGAAGTTCTTGTCTTGACATTTTGCTACAATCAGTATTAAACTTTTAGAGTTAGGGCTAGCCGGGAAGGTACCTCTCGCTTAAACCAGACCGGCGTAAAGTGACAACTGTGCTGTATCGTTTCGTGCGGTGCGTAAGTAGCCGGTGGTCCATGTAGGTGGAAGATGAAAGGAGGTCAGTGCATCTTTATAGCCTCTATTTGGATGTCTATGGGCGTCGGTAGTCATGAAAATGGCTCCGACTGCCCGTTTGCATCCCTATACAATAATAAAAAATAGGGCGTTTAGAAATAGGCACTTGGCTCCACTTGAGATTCGATGAGACTGCGGTATTTGATCTCGTCTTGGTAACGTTTAACATGAGAATGTTTGCTGCGGGACAATATTGACACAGCGAGCACCTGCCAGCTCCCGCGCGGGTGTACACGGAGGCGAGTCCTCCGTCAGCGCACGTCTTATCGAATAACATCGGCTCCATTTTGTTGGCACTTCACTCAACGTGGCCCTTCTAGGGTTCAGCAGACGAGCGTTTTTCCTGCCATAATGCTCCTTGCTGCCATATTATGGTTTATTGCCTCAAAAGTAAGTCAACATTTATATTTTGCTTAGCTCAGTCTGTTGATGGGAAGGCACCGTATGAGTCCGTATTGGATTCAGATTGTAAAAAAAATAAAAAATTAATCTCTTTTTGTAAGTGGCCCATTGGAGCGAAAACGTAAAGGCGGGAAGGGTGGGCGGAGGCGAGGGGGAGGGTTGTCGAGGAGCATAGGTGGTCATCCTAATGTCTGCCTGTTTGTTTCCACAATAATACTATAGTAAAAAAAGTATATTTTCTTAAATGTTCTTACAATTATTATTACTAAAAGACCCTCATATCGATATTTATAAATACGTGAATTTCGGGTAAATTTTTACTGATGTTTTAGAGTTCGTTAATAGAATACGCTCGTGTGCTTTAAAGGTAAAAGGAAATCTCCCAAAATATATCGAACCTGAGGTACAGAACACAGGGTTGGGAAATGAGGGCTGTTTACGTCATCGATGCACCCGGGGACTGAGTGGAGTAGTTGGTGATGGCTCTGTACAGCGACGGGCTGATGATGCTGATCACGAGCTATAGGGGACGCCATTACCACCAAATGGCTGCCATAAATTGTCTATTTTATGAGATCATCCGAGATGTCTGTGAGTGGTAATGCGTAGTTCGACGATCACATTACACGGGGCGTGGTTCTCGGCATTACTCAATATTTTATCTATGGATTTAAGGTAGTGATATCTCCTACTGCAGTCGGCACGACCGTGGAGGTACCTGTCGCTCAAACGGGACTTTTATAAAAGTAATATTCAGTGGCTCATTTTCTTTCTTCATTCGTTGAAATCTTTTCAAATTTTCCGCTTGACTACATTACACTAAATATCTGTATGCTTTTGTCAGTAGGGGAAAGTAATTTCTCATTGACGTATTCGGCATGAAGTGATGTTTGTCTTTTGACAGGTTGGACACTTTGTATAGCAGGTGGTGGGCAGATCGAACCGTCTAGATATTTCATTGTTGGTGGCTATTAGTGAATACAATTTTGATCGCATTAATTTTTTCTTCAGGTATTCAATGTTGTTAGATTTATTTTTATATACTTTCAAGAGTTTTCGGTGGCTTGTGGGGAAGAGATAAAGAGAAGAAGTACAAATATTTATGTGAAAGTTTATGGGCCGACGCCCAACGCTGTGAAAGTGTATGGACTAGAAGACTTGCTGATCGCTTATCACATATTAAAAACATCAATGTTGTCTTACTTTCTTTCTATGAAACTTTATCAAACTGCACGTAATTTTAAAACAATGAAATACTTGCATTTTGCGCTACCTGCTCGCCCAATTAAACTACAATGCAGCAATAACAATTTAGACAGCGGACGCTCTTTCAATGACCTACGACAATTTACTATACAACTTCATCGGCCCTTTTAGTGATGTGCGCTATGTACTATCGACATATCGATATAATGAGACGCATCGGGCGGTGGTTGCTTATTAACTAATGACGTATCCAAACACATTCATCAATCAACGAACTGTCGGTGTAATTCCTGCCACGTCATGTCGCCGACAACTAATTTGTCAACGTTTGTGATACGAAAAATGTTTGAACAATTCATCGTCCATTAGAATATTAATTTGACGGCCTGTAAAGCTTGTATTATTATGTCTATGTCTTGTGCGGATTTCATACAAAAGCCACTGGAGGGATTTTGATGCATTTTTTTTTATGTAGGTATTAGTCCTCAATAAGATAATGGCTATAATTTATCAATATATTTAAAATGTCACTAATGATTTTTTACCAACTGTGTATGTTTGTCTTATTATTATTTTACTTTCATTGACATTTATTTTTTATTTTTAACTATTTAATATTTTATGATCTCACTAATTAACTTTCAGACTATTTTGACCAATTTATTATATTTTGTATTGTATTTGGCTATTTTATTTATAGATATGCACGCTGAGTTTGTCTATAAGTAATTGATATGCGATTGACTTGTATATGATTGTATGTTTTTTATATTTGACTAGCTGCGCCCCGCGGCTTCGCCCGCGTAAATTTCGATATCGTGGAAAATCATTCCATGGCATCCCTCAGGAACATTTTTTCGGGATAAAAAGTATCCTATGTTATTTCTAATACCTCCAGGAATATGTGTACAAAGTTTTATAATGATCGGTCTAGTAGTTTTGGCGTGAAAGCGTAACAAACAAACTTACATTCACATTTATAATATTAGTAGGGATGTATCACGTGTAATCGATTGTTGACGAACCAAATAAATAAATAAATATATGCCTAGTCTAGCTATAAGTTCTGTTACAAAGAAAAAAAATAGCTTTTTAATTGCAAATAACATTTCTTTTACAGTGTGTTAGTTTAATACACAAAAATAAAACAATTAAAAATATAAAAGCTGATTCGAAGTGGTCTCCATTGGCTGCAATACAGTCCTTGAAACGTTGAGGCCAGTTATCAATAGAAGTACGCACTCTTTCCATGGGGAAATTTTTCATTGCCAACCGTATGGCTTGTTTTGTCCAAATTATCATGGCGTTTAGAGCAAGCTGTATTTTCTAAAGCCGACCATAAATCATAATCGAGCGGATTATGATCGGGACTAGACTAGTTGTGGTATAGAACGACACTACTGCAATACTGTTTAATTGTATATTAATAGATTAAAAGTGTATCTAGTAAACCTTTCCCGAAAGCCACCGAGACATTTTGATAACTATTAGTACAGTCAATCAGGAACAAATTACAAGAGCAAATTTGACTTGATACATCGTTAGAGGGGCATGTAAATAGCAGAATGGTAGATTGGTGAAGTCTCATCTGTTGCTGATTTTGAGAAAATCAAAAAAAAATTGAATTGCGTTTTTCTTCGAATCTATGGGTTTTAGGGAAAGGTTAATTTGAAAAAAAAAGTGTAGCTGACATTGTGAATTACATTTTATGTCATTGAAGTGACTTCGTAAGACTTGAAATACAAAAGTAGGTGGCGCTGATGCGTCTAAAAATTGGTTTTTCATCATTTTCGCTAAGAAAATGGTTTTTTATTTAAAAACTGTAAATGAGAAAGTTGTTCCTCTTCAAATTTGCAACAACTGAGATGAGACTTTGCCAATCTACCATTCTGATATTTACATGTCCCTCTAACGATATATCAAGTCAAATTTGCTCGTGTAATTTGTTCCCCATTTCATTTTTTTTATTACAGATTGACTGTACTATATGTATTATCGATATAATTCGCAGCAGCCAGAAGACGTGCACTGCTGGGCAGAGGCTCCCCGGGACCACTCCCTCAAGTCAATGTCAGATGCTGCTTACCCCAAGCCGCTACATCCAGAACATTCTACCAAGTTCCAAAGATCTCTAGATGCATAAATGTGTATGTGCTCTGGGTGGCATGTTAATTTCTATAATCATTTAACATGAGCTAGGCAAGGCTTTACCACTGGGAGTGGAAAATAAATAGCCTGAGAAGCAGCCGCGTGTTCCAACAGAAACTAACTCAACTGTGGTTGGTCCTAAAATGTTCCTTCTGTCAGTCGCTAATGATATAGACTGCACAATCAGTCCCGGGTCGTTCAGCGCGCTCGGCCGTGAAGTTGATATTCTGATGGACAGCCAATGGGCGGTTTCATTTGGTGCTCAATATATTGCTGTATTACACAACACACTACGTTAACTAATGTTCTGTCCATTAAAGCGTTCAAAAACTTTAGATTAAATTTAAAAAAGTTGTTAAAGAGCGTTTGTGTGGTAAGGCATACTATATTCTATAAGGTAACAGGCTGTATGACACATACCACATCTTAGGATTAGTAAGCTCCTCCCAGGCTGTTTCTGTACCATACTTATCTAAATTATATAATTAATACATATCTAAATTCATAAATTGTATATCATATATAATATGCAAATGTATTTGTATTTTTATTATTTTTTTACTTTTATATTTCATCACATCATGAGGTCCGCCGAGTTTGTTTCGCCGGTTCTTCTCAAGACAGGGCGAGGCAGTGTTGAACCGGTGGTAGATGTAATTGTTGGCGATCAAAAAGTAAATTGTAATTCTATTTTGAATAAAAACTTTTTCATTTTCATACTCTTTTTATTGTCAAAGACTGTTTAGAGCTCAAATGATAGAATGTAGAATGAAAAAAACTAAGGAAAAAAAGTTGTTTTGTGGATGCTAAATTAATATTTTTTTTTATTTCGGACAAAATAAAAATTACGTGTTAGAACATCGAGTATTTATAAACTATGATAGTTGTAAGTAAAATGTGGGGTTTAAAAATCATAGAGAAGTTTTTCATGTTAACAATAGGTCCAATAAAGTGGTATACAGAGCGCTACATGTGCCTCACAACTTTCTGTCAGATAATAAAAAGGCACGCGCAGACCTGTCCGGACACAACATGTCCGCTGAGTACAAGTTTTACGGATCAGATAAGTTTTGATACAATTAAGCTCGTTATTAGTTGGAGTTCGTGAGTTTCGGCGTCGGCAATCTTTATACAACTCAAATATTAATTATTGGTTCGAGGCCGAGACAAAAAGTTTCCCAGCAAATTCTTGTTTAGTACTGGTTGCACAATAAGGTTGAACAATAAACATATTTTATTTTTCTGATTATATTTAAAGTAGAAAAAAAATAAGGGGGAGAAATGATATAATTTAATGTATATAGGGCATTAATTTAGAGTTTTTGTATAAGTCGCGGGGTGTGTCCTATTGCTGGTGGATTTGGGCTACCCCACAATTGCGCCCAAGGATTTCGCAGTAATTTTTAATCGGTAGTAGCAATTATTACTGAGTCCGACACACCATTCTTCACCGTGGTTTACCGTGGTGCTAGTTGGACGGTGCGAGATTGCATTTTCCTTGTGAAACAAAAAGTATAATAAGTATAAGAATAATAAAGTAATATAAACATGGCGATGTTGATGAGCAATAATTTACTGTCGCAAGTCACGGAATAGTTCTACTAATATTTCATGATCTACTATTCTATCCTACTATTAATATAAACGCGACAGTTTGTGAGTACTGGTGTATAATTGTTACTCTTTCACTAAGATACAAATAAGACACTCATATAGATTACAATTTAGGACACCATGCAAATATGTTATTCTAAAACATATATTAAATTGTGTTATATTTTACTTGGATGAGTGCGAGACACAGCAATTATAAAACAAATACGAGCTGTATTTGTTTTGGACGCGTGGAAATATAAAATATTAGAAATAACACTGGAATTTAATAAGAATTTTCTAGAAAAATATCGCTTCATTGAACGTGAAATGTCTCTACTTGTTTAGATGTTATTAGTACATTGTTAATAGAATCTCTGTTCTCCGCGCAGTTGCTGGACCTTCACGTGAGCTCAGGTGGAAACGAGAAATGTGTTCAACCAACGATTAAAAATAAAAAGAATTCACTTTATTTAAAATGAAATAAAATTTAAAGAAACATTACTTTATTCAACTTAATCAATTATTTTAGATAGACATTTATTTAGATCAAAACCGAAAAATACAACTACAACATATAAAGCAATATATAATGTACCTACTTCGAAATTATCACAGAATGTAAATAACACTTACTCTCTGTCACTTGTTTAGTGTTTAATGTTCCCCACTCATTTTGGGTAACTAGACCTTTAAATCTAAGGACAGACTCACTTAAGTAAAAGTCTCGAATAATTACTAGTTGCTCTGTATGGTATGATTTCATAGAGATATGGTGGAACTCATGTTAAGTTTCACTATCATCAAACGAGAAAATCTGACAAGTATTTAGCTTTTATTTAAAAAAAAAAATTCTTTAAAATATTAATGTAATTTGTTTACACAATAATGTTTCAAATTCCTGACTAAAGCATGGTGTTAAAGATCTAAATGAACCCGTAAAAATAGTTCATTAATGATCCTTATGATGACTGAACCCTTGTTGTAGCGTTGTTCAGTAGCCCGTGATGAACTGAGACGCCTCGGTGAATGTAAAGGGCTGCTCCATGTGCCCTCCTAAAAGAACATGGGCCTAAACAGCTAGTAGGGATCGCCTGAGGCGCGGAAGAACCCCTCAGGCGACTGACAAGCTATCGAGGTGCTCTCATGATAAACAGTTGCGGAGCGCCGCGCCCTTTGGTGATTCACTGGTGGCGCTCGCCGGCATTTTTGAGGTTGTACTAGAATAGAATAGAAATACTTTTATTCAATACTCCATAATATTGAATAAAAGTATTTCTATTTATTTTATGATTATATAATTGATTAGATAAAAAATTGAGAGATTGCTGTAGGTATGTTAATAATAATAGTTGTGAACCAAGTTCATTCATGATTCATGACAGTTGGAGTGATTTAGATAATCTATGGATAAGACGACAATTCAATAAAAAGTAAAATATAAAACTAAATCACTCAACTATTTCTGTCCCACAGTCACTAAAAGAAACCATTCACAACCCAACACCCTTTTAAAGCAAATAAGGGCTTACACGCACCGACAAATATTCTTTTGTTGGGGCTTTCGTGAAATATTTATTTCATGCCTTCATATTTTATTTAGGCTATTCGTATTCGTAAGATTCGATTACGTTGGAATATTGAGGTGAAAATTAGATGTTGGCCGATTCTCGGACATACCCGATATGCACACCGTGAGAATCGTTCGAGCCGTACCGGAGGAGTATGGTAACTACGAGTAACATTGTGACACGAGAATTTTATATATAATATAGAGATTCAAAACAGCTGCAACTGAGTTGGGAGGTTACTTGCTCAAAGTCATGATTTTACCTTTCACCATCTTTTTGGTTTTGAAAGACGAACAGATTCACCGATGGATGGACAACGGACGGACAGGCAGGCGAACGTCAAACTGATCTGAAGTTTCGTATATTCTTTTCAGGTATGGAGCCCTAAAAAAATTAAGTCAAAGGTCCTTACGGAAACAATATCAAGCTCTCGGGAAATAAGATAGTGTTTAGAGCTTGTTGTGTCGCGGCGCCCTGCAGCACGACTCGTGCCGTAACGACACGGGACGTCGTTTAAGTTTGACCATTACAACTTCGCCACAAAGAGCCTGCACCAACTTGTGCTGCACGGGTTAATGATACTTTCTGCACGACAAAATAACGAGATTTTTATAAACATTCTGTAAGTTAAAAGATAAGCATGTCGCAATGCTCTCGGATTTCGGACTTGTGTCTCTCTCTCGTCTCGGCCTCGGCCAAAAAATTGTTAGACAGTTAGAGGCAACATCCACTTGAAGTGCACCGCTCGAGCTACACTGATGTAGTAATTGTACTACATAGGAAGATAGTGCCATGCTATATTGCAGCCGTCGCGCAGGCACTACTGGACAAGGCGCTTATCGTAACCGGCCTATGGCGCCTTAAAAAGGCTCCGACTGCTCGTCTGCCTTACATTTAAAAAAGAAATAAACAATATCAAATAATACAAGATATTTCCAATATCTATTTACTTGATATTTTCTCCTCGATCGCATCGCAATTTCAAAGATTGTAAGAACACAATAGCATGTGCTGGTTGTGTGTCGTATCTCCAGTAACACAAGGGAGACAGTTGTACGTTTTGTTTGTCCGAGCAGGAAATAGAAACAGGTTTTGTAAAAGTTTTGCAGGAGTTTAAGACTCGGTTATTACGATACAAGTTTATTGTTCAGTTTTCTTGGAACTCAGTAGTAATTACTGGAGATCTCATCTTTACTGGCATTTTGTTTCTGAGAATAATAAATTTACACTGAATAGACTATTGGTGCTGTTGATTTAGATTTTTACAAGAATTTAATAAGAACAAAAAAAACAAGATATATTCCTTAAAAAGAGGTGTGCTAAACAGGGAAAAAATATTCTTTCTGGTAACACCATAAAATAATGCAAATTATCTAAACTAAAATCTTTTTTCATCTTCATTTGTAGCAGGAATTTTAAAATTCTACGTCTATTCATCGGACAACTCTAAACCGTATTGCTGTTGAAATAAAAGCTATATCCCATCTGATTTAATCTATTCCTTTATTTGATGAGTTCGCATGTTTTCGGTTCGTTAACATCGCTGTGCCTGAGACGGATGCAATAAGTCTCCTTATCTCTGCATTGTAATATTTCCGGGTCTTGTTTGGGAAGTACTTAGCATATGCTTGTTTACTTCATATGCGAAAAATGAATTTGCATGTATTATTTCAGCTTTATGTTACATTACAATACGCACAACCCACGTTATGTAGGAGCTTCGTTCTAATTTGGGCTACCATAAATGTATAATTTTTTTGAAGTTGTCCATGAAAATAGATTATGGGATATATTTTATTTATTTATTTTAATATTATACTTAAGTGCAGCTGTTATCCTGTAAAGTTTTAGTAGCGTGAACCGACAGTAATGTTATGTAAAGCTGAAAAGCAGCAGAGTTACGGAGAATGACTCTAAAACGTGCGTGTAGCACTAGGTACCTCTTGAAAAATACTACAGTCTTTGTGCTTTAGTTTACGAGCACAAAAATGAGCACCAATATTGATCTACGCGCGAGGTGTTCAGTGACAAAGGTGCTTTTAGAATTATGTGACATAACGCTGTTCATAAATTGAGATAGGGGTGACGATATTTACCGCTGATACGTGTCTGAAAGAAAATGGATAGAAAGTGTCGATGCGGGGGCAAAAATATCGATCTATCACGCGCTTGTTAGTAGAAATGTCCAGATATTCGGAAGCGTAACGAATATTTTATCGCCTACTATATACTTACCTATATAGGAAAAGTTCATTTATTATTGGAAAGCTCTTAGGGTTCTGTGGGACATTCGTGAACACAATACTGTAGTGTCTGCAAGGACTGCTCTCATATATTTTCATATATATAATACATATATATTTTCATATTAAAAACCTATCCGTTGCGAAGGTTTTACTCTTCATGCACTCAAATCGTTTCTATAATATAAAAATTAATTTATATTCCTATGCTAGTGTAGTGCTAGACACTACAATACACACGAAGTTTTTGAGAATAAGAGCTCTCACAACAAGGACAAAGCTATTTTTTATTTTTTTTTGGAAAAATCAAATTAATTTTATCTAAGATTGTGCTCCATTACGTGCACTGCTCCAGGTCAAATCAGACAATCGAGTGTTCACTGGCGTCGCCTGATTGTTAGTTTATTTAGTGAGCGTCGAGCGTCGAGCGTCGAGCTGTTGTTTGTTAACTGGTAGTTTAACAAACGGCTTGAGCTGCTACAACCGCGAGTTTACTTTAGCTAATTAACTGATAATTAATTGAACCTGCTCCGTTACACGGGATATTTACAAACTATGAGCCCTTTTGTATTGTACTTTAGTTTATATTAACTTGTAAAGCTTTACTATATTCTTAGCAGTAGATAAGCTTGTGAAGGAAAAAAACACTTTTAAGATCTCCATAATAGAAGTACTGTGTAGGTATAAACCAAAAAAAAGTGGTAGGGGATAGAACCCTATTCCCTTCCTATTTTTTAGTCAAAGTCAAAGTTTCGTCAAAGTTGAGTTACCCAATTGTATGGTCAGCGGTACGGTATATAAAACAAAAAAAACATACCCCATTACATTGATTCGAGATTATTCCTGTTAATATTATAATAAACCTCGATGTGATGCGGAATACTATATACCTATGTAAAATTTAAGATTGATTTAAGAAATTTAAGATGCTATTATTAACGACCTCAATTTTTTTTTCAATATTGAATCCCATTCCATGTTTGTAGACGACAAACAAAAAGATATTTCGATATGAAACCCAAATAATTTTCTAACAAAATAATAAGAAATACAATAAACCAATTGTTTTGTTTCGTCCCTAGAGAAATGAAATTATGATTACTTTTATCGGGAATTCTTTGTTATTTATGTACTCCACGATCCTGATAAACTTTGAGAGCCTGCTGTAATTACGTAATTTACGTACGTAGCAGTACGTATTTTTTTATTATATTGTATAGGGGACAAACGAGCAGTCTGAGCCATTTTTAAGACTACCGACGCACCCAGACAGCAGCATAGAAGCTATACATATGCGTTCTTTCTCCTCCAACCTCCGTGTGCGTGTGTCGCGTGACGACGTGTACACAAAGCTGTCACTGTACGCCGGTCTCGTGGAAGCATACACTACCTCTTATGTGAGCCTCGAGATGTGTACGTAGTTTAAAAAATAGACATCTGATTCATGTATTTACGTGTCGCTTTCTATTCTAGTGGGAGAAATACAGGAGAGGCCTCAGCACGTACTGCATAATGCGAAACGCGACAGCTGTGCTGTCGCGTTTCGTGCGGTGTGTAAGTAGCCGGTGGCCCATGGAGGTGGGAGGAGAAAGGAGGGCAGCGCATGTGTATAGCCTCTATAGTCTATGCGGGTGTCTATGGGCGTCGGTGGTCACGAAAATGTCCCCGACTGCTCGTTTGCCCCACTATATCATAAAACAAAAATAAAAAAAATAATAAAATCAATTAATAAGCAACGCCACTGATGTTCGATACATTGGCCTCATTGATCTTGCTTCTAGATTAGATTTGGAACGAGTATTATTGACTATTATTATTCGGAAATTTTTTAAATAGAAATTAACACCACATACGTTTCGTAGTAAAAGGAGCAAAAGGTCAATTTTATATATCTCTACACTCCGCATTCAAAGTAGAAGTTTCTTAAATTTTAATCTATCAGTATATTGATGAACGAATTTAAAAAAAAGGATACATTTTCAAGAATATTCTGCCTTCTGGAGAAGTCTGTTAAAACACTTTGTAAATTTGCTTGCCGTAGTTTTCGTTTATTTGCTATCCATAAACATTGTAAACGTAACTCAGAAACGAAGCTACGACGTGAACCATAAATATTTATTTACGTAAACTCTCAATAACGTTACGATTCCATTTTGAATCGTTAAAGCAATGAAAGTGTATTGTCTCGGAACTGAGTTAGGAACAAAGATTGTGAATATAAAAGTAAGAGCAAAACTCGCGACCGAAGAGTTGCGAAGTGCACGGCTTTGAATATTGGATCGTCGAGAAGCAGAAAACTGCTCGGGGCATTTACTTGAACTGCATATTTTACTAATGCACTTGGGTTAAACGGATCTGGAAATGCTGAACAAACGTAGGCGGTACATGTGCTATTGTCGACCGAACTCAGAAGGAAACGTCTTCTGATTAAATTTGTTGCAAGACAGTTTTAGCTTTCCCTTCGAGCTACCTGCGACGATTTTTATAACAGTTACATAAGACATT
>LUGF01017216.1:592669-606386 GCA_001625245.1 Calycopis cecrops | reverse complement strand
CGATTGCTCCCGGCACGGTGTTACAGTATTGTTAAGAAAATACGAATATTAATTTAATAATTTACTAATGGTACGGTTTTGTCACTAGAAAAGTAGTCCTCTTTTGCTATAAAAGACAGACATAGAGGTTATACAGATGCGTTCTCCTCTTCCTTACATGGGCCACTGGCTATTTACACACCGCACAAAACGCGACAGTTCAGCTGTCACTTTACTCCGGTTTCTTGTACCTAATCGAGAGGTACCTTGCGGTCATGCCTGGCCGATTCGGCTACATGCATACATGCAGCGTGGCACTACCATTAGAAGCTGAATGAAATAGACGCTCTCCAGCGCGCACTTAAACAAGCCGAACGCAGCGATTTAGTCGTAAACCCACTGAGAGTGTTACGTATCGAGCATGAAGCCGTCGCTAAATCGCGCGATTTTGATACCGCGACTGAACTCAGAGAGTCGCTAAATCACGATGCAGCATGGATTCAGTCGCAAACTCGCCGATCACTGATGTTAAAATTAGCGCGTGTGCTCTCGCCCTAATTGAACCCGTCCCCGCGGGGTCAACCGGGGTGTGACGACTGACAAACTTCTGATCCCAGATGACGTTAAGTGAAAAACTCGCATGAGCCCTAATCGGGTACATCGAATACACAAATATATAAATTGAATAGATCTAAATAAGTAGACAAGTATTTACATAGTAACATTTTTATATTATCCTCAATATAGCCAAGTATTATTCTTGTTTCAGAAAAAACATGTAACAAGTTTTGAAGTAAATATAATATTTTAATATCAAAAGGGAATATCGTCTCAGAAATCAGTCTATATTAATATTGTCGTTAGCGTTTATATTATCCCCCGTTTTGTTTACCCCGCTCCACTTCTACATTTCTTTATTCCCCTCTCGTTAACATTCAGCACACGAGGAGCTGGTTACGGTATTATCTTTATATTTGTTTCTTTATTAAATTTCACTCAGCAAATGAAAATGTCTTGACTGTGGTCACGTATTGTGTGTTGACGTATCAAAACGTTTCATGAACTGCCTTGGTTTTACGAGCGTTTTTTTGATGAAATGAAATTCTGTACATTCACAGACAGTATACATTACTGTAATTTATAATATAATATTACTGTAATTTATAATTCATAATATAAATTATACATTGATTAATCGATATACATAGATTCAATCGGTATTGCGCTTGCATGATTGGCCTATTTGTTTAACATTTTCACATACGTGAATTAAAAATTTGTTAATCTTCAAATGAAAAATGTGTACCACGTATTTGTCTTATTGTGTCCTTACTTTTGCCCGGCTTGTTTAAAGTTTAGTATAAGTTTTTTTATTTCTTCATCCATTTTATGTTGTCATACTTAATATTAATGTTTTACAATAATGTTTCAAAAGTAAGTTTTAAAGTGTTGTTTTTAAGTGTTATTTGTGTGTATCAATATTCAAAGAATTGTCTACGCATTTGCTGAACAAAAGTTTGACATGAGATCTGTACTCCTCCTTCTTATCTATGTTTCAACTGTATCTGTCGTGACGTTTTGCCAATTTTAAATATGTTATTGTATGTGGTGTATAAAAGTAGTGATCTATTAATTTATATATATTTTTTTTTATTATGTCACTTGTAGGTTATATGTTGGTACGACCATGACCTCACCAAACGGCTCAAGCGGAAGACCGGCGCTGACAATTTATGCCAGCAAATGCCGAGTTTGAGACCGATTTACAAGGACGACCAACGTTTTATAATTTGTAAACTCTGTAACTTTAAATTGTGTGTCTTAGTAAATAAATGTTTTCTTTCTTTCTCTTTCTTTCTAATTATTTTTATTTAAAATTTTACTTTACATTGTGCTTGATTAGTTATTCTAGTATTTTTGTTTATAGCTACCATGTTAAGTTCACAGGATTTATTATATTTGTTTATTTATATTTCTCTCGTTTGGTTACCTTGTTTGGCTGCTTGGTTTGTATTAAGACGTACTTTTTTAGTTCTTTACAACATCTTGATGGGTTTTCGAAAACAGCGTCGTTTTGTGTTCGCACATTATAACGACGCGACCGCAACTCAACTTGGTGTAAGCTTTATTTTGTGTTGCTTAAGAGTGAATTACTCAACGCGTTGTCCACCTAATTGTCACTTATCTGTGGAGTCTGCGTCGAGTCGTTTTAATGTACGAACACCTTTAATTGTTCATTGCCATTATCATAATATAATAGTTTATGTCAGAATCCGACGCCGCACAAGGCCACAGGAGTCATAAATGGCCGAATGCCAATGGAAGGTGGAGGTGGAGGCAGTACATCTGTAAAACGTCTATGCGGATGTCTATAGGCATCGGTAGTCATAAAAATGGCTCTGACTGCTCGTTTACCCTCCTATACCATAAAAAAGCGGTAATTTATAAATTTTGGAGCTTAAAAAAATAACCTGCACTGCGGGCTTTAGCTTCTTACTTTACGAGCATTGTTTAATTACTTCTTACAAGGTTTTGCTCTCAGTTTCACGGCATGCAATTTATATTTTTAAAAGGTTTTTAAATAGGATTTCACTAAAGTTAATTTCAAGAAGAAAAAAAATTAAATACACCGAAGTTCACTATAAAGTTAATTTCAAGAAAAAAAAGAAATACCTACTTTAGAATAACAAAATTTTATAAAACCTAAAAGGAAGGAACTTTATCAAAATTTACTCAAGCGAGTTGCTCGTTTAGTAATATTTTATGGTTATATTTGATTTTTTTAATTTATACATTTATACTAATTGAACATTGTTAGATTTTCCAATGACAGTCAATGAAAGCCAATAAAAGCCCTTTCTTTGCACGAAGCCGCTACATTTTGTGTGTTAAGTAACGCTTGGTATGAGGAGGATGGTGGTAGGAGGACGAACAATTTTACATCTAACATTTTTATCGGTTTTTTTAATAAACTGACATAGTTTACTGAGGTAATATGTTTTAAATACAATGTGTTTCAAGATGAAGCACGCTTCACTGTTATCTCGGCTTTCATGTCTGTAGTCCCTCTTATTCCTTATTAATAAACATATAAAACAATAAGAAATTTGACAAATTGTAGTTTAATACTTGGAGAAAAGTTAATCTATGTTTATTAGTTAGACGATAACAAGGTATATAATGTTGAAGACGTGTCTAAAGTAATACAGATTCAGTTTGTAATCTGCTACTTCGTGTCTAACTCAGTTTACTAACTCTTGTTCGGAGATTAATTAATTCGATTAATTAATTTCCCGAACAAGAGTTACACAAGTCAAGTCTCGTGACATCAAAATTAATTTAAATGACAAAAAGTGAAACAATCTGTCATCATTATAAACATATTTAGCGGCGTTAGAATTTTTGTCATTGGAGAAAAATGATAGGAGTTTGAGTTCGCAACATCCCATATAGCATGACTCTGTGACGCTACGTAAATTCGTAGCACAGCTACGAGTTGCTACGATCGTTTGCACTTGGTCTTTTTTTAGGGATAAGGGGAAAAGGATCAGATGATAGATAACTACCGCCGCCTAGAGACATTCGCTAGCCCGAGGCTTTGCAGGAGCGTTACCGCCTTATAAAATAAGACTAAGTTTTTTTTTGAAGTGTACTCCAGGTCGTATCAGTACCGAAATACCGATTGTGGTAACTGATTCCACAATTATGTCGTGCATGGTAAGAAATTGCGTCTGAAGCGCATAGTTGTGATTTTTGGGACATTGATGGTGGAAGTGGAGGGATTCTGCTTGGATATCCTAAAGTGGAATTCCACTGGTGGTCCTCGTCCTAGGAACACTCCCCGTTGTAGATACTGAGGGTCTCCGGGCCTAAGGTGAGAGCAGTACTCCATGTGAAGTAGCAAAATCACTCGATTCCAAACCTTTGCCATACATATTTGTGCGTAGTTTTATTAAAATCGTTTGAAGTTGATACAAGACAAGCAATATGATACGAGGTTTATATAATACTAGATATGCTGGAAAGTTATTAAATATATATGAAACCGCGTGAGTTCATACGCGTCATATTTAATAATGTTCACCCTTCTATTTCACCCCCTTTAGAGGTTGAATTCCTAACATCCTTTCTTAGTGCTCACTTTAATCATGAAAACTTGAAATTTGGTACTGAGACGTTGTACCAAGTTTCAAATTTCTTGGTACCGTAGTTTTTGCTGTGCGTGTTGTATATCAATATACTAGCTGTACCCGACGCGCGTTGCTTCGCCAACTATTTCTTACCCATTAAATATACATCATCATACTGATTTTCATCATGATCAGTTGAACGGAGCAATAATATGCTCATTGATTGCACTCGTCACCAGGTGGCGCTGCAGAGTACCAACTTCTACCCCGTTCAACCGATTATCATAAAAATTTGTATGACCATGTATGTTTATACAGAGGTAACGAATATGACATGGTCATTGATGCCACTCGCCGCCAGGTGGCGCTGCACAGTAGCAACTTCTGTCTCGTTCAACCGATTTTTTTGTGTGTGTTGAAGAGGATTTGAAATGGTTTATATTCACAAATCATCCCAGTAAATGGCGCAGCAGCCGGTATCTCAAATATACAATATTGTAGGGTAGTGTAGCGGGTTGACGATTCGGCCACATTGTTACACGCTACCATGACAACATATTTTCCAATAATGACATGACAACGTCTGTTGAGCAGCTAGTAATTATTATAATTTACGATTTTTTTTGCATTTGTTGCAATAGTGATTAATGAAATTATATCATCTTTTCAAATTTAAGCTCGTTAGCGTGTTCATAAGATGCAGCGTGGTGAAAGAAGGACAGACAGAAAATAGAGTCTTACTAAGATAAAGAAGACAAAGTTACCGTTTGAAATCTTTAGTTATGGAACCCTAAAAGCGAAAAACCGATAATTGCATTGCAACTCCAGAATTTCAATGCAATGATCAACAAGCTGGATACATAATATTTGTTTTAAAATAATTACATGTAACGAATTCGATTGACACAACAGAATTGCATTTCAATATTAAACGTATTTAAACGAATGAAATGTAATTATACTCCTTGTGTTTTTTGGGACCTTATTAATGAGCTCCGCTGTTTGTCCATCTGTCTGTCGCAAAGCCTCTATCTTTGAACTTTTAACTTAACTTTTACTTCAAATTAACTGCAACTTTCAACTTTTTTCGTGTGTATTACTAAAGCCGCAACACGAAGCAATACCACCGGCTACTCACACACCGCACGAAACTCGATTGCACAGCTGTCACTTTACACCAGTATCGAGAAAGCGAGAGGTACCTCCCTGGCAGTGCCGGCCCAATTCGGCTACATGCATGCAGCGTGGCACTACCTCTTACAAAAAGAGAAATAGATGGCCATAGAATGCGTGTTTCTATGAAACGCATCTCATTTTACAACACCCTCATCGGTGGTGATGATGATGAACTTTGGAATAAATATCGAAACTTGCCAGTGCCAATAACAGACTTCATAATTTAGTAAGCCGCAGACGCGAAAATACGAGAAAATTGGAAATGGAAAAAGTTCTGCGAACAATCAATCGAGATTCATATGTTTGCCGTGTAGGTAGAATGATCAGGGAATTGTTGTGTGTTATACAGTTTGTGTCATCATCATCAGATTGCAGAGCTAAGCCTATACATCTTGCCGTCTCTCACTCCCCGCAGGGGGGGGTGGGGCGAACCTGATCGGGGCTTGCCGGGTGGGGTCAGCCGCAGTCTGTCACTACAGACCGGTCGTTGGGGTGGTGACTCCCTGTATAGGGAGAGCAGCCGTGGAATTGCCTCCACTGTCGCACCGCGCACCTAGAGGATTCGCACCTGGGCGGTCTGCCTCTGCCGGGTAAGATCATCGTTTGACCCGGTGAAGGCCCAGCAAAAGGCGACCAGCGACCGAGGTGCGAGAGCTCCCAGTAGGGGCGGTGGCGATGTGGCGGCGAAGTGAAAGTAGTGAATTGTGGCGAACGGGCCAAAACGGGCCCGTAGAAGCCAGGGCTTCCCAATCGGGGGAGAATGCAGAGCTAAGGCTTTTCTCACTCGTCTGAGACAGACTTCGAGCGTCTGCATGTAGGTGTCTTTCCAGTAAACTCCAGTTACGCGTGGGAACTGATACATATACTTTTTTTATTTTGTACCGTACTAGCTGTGGCATGCGGTTTTACCCTCGTTTAATTTCTAAGAAACCCATATAAACTTCAATACCCTATTTCACCCCCTTAGGGGTTGACTTTCTAAAAATCCTTATCCTTAGCATAACATCTACCTACCTGCATGCCAAATTTCAGCTCGATCCGTCCAGTGGTTTCGGCTGTGCGTTGATAGATTACTATGTGAATCAGTCACCTTTGAGTTTTATATACATATATAGATTTTATATAGGCAAGATTTTGAACATTCTACTAATATTATAAATGCGAAAGTTTGTATGTTTGTTAATCCTTCGCGCAAAAACTGCTGAAGCGTTTTTCATGAAATTTGGCACGCACACATAGAGAGTGTTATATACTATATTAACACAGTTTTTATCCTGAATAGCTGTTCCTATGAACTGTAAAACTGTTCCTATGTCAATTACCCCATGGCATCATGTCATGGGATGATTTACCACGTGATTGAAATTTACGCGGCTGAAACCGCGGTGCTCACCTAGTTTTGTAATAAGAGTGTCACACGCACTTTATTTTTCGTCTTTATTTTTAACTCTTTTGTGAAATGAGTTAATTAATATTTAAATTACATTTTTAAAGGCTTCAAAGTTCAGGCGTCTCCATCCGCCCTCCTCCTCCGCCAGCTCCGCGCAGTAATTTATTCAAACTTCATATAAATTGGCAATCTGTTCCCAGCGGGAATATTAAATATCACACCTAATTTGTTGAAATTAAATTACTTTTGTAATATTGTATGGCGTACGATGTGGCTCTGCGTGTACACACGTTGTTGATTTGCTTTTGAACCGATATCGAAATAAGAAGATGTAGTTTTTTATAATTCAAGCGGGTAAACGAGCAGTTGGAGCCTTATATATAATAATAATAATAATATATATTTATTTATCAACACAACTGTTTGCATGAAGAATTGATAATACTACAGAAAATCTTTAATTTGTGTGAGACTGATGCCTGAGGTAGGTATTAATTACCTGTCATCAAATATATCCACATAATATATGTGTATAGCTAGTAAGGCGTGCTCTCTTTTCCTCTTTTTCTCACACGGGCCTGTGTAAGCTCAAATACCGCACGAAACGCGACAGTATAGCTGTTACTTTGCCGCGATGTAATGTGAGCGAGTGCTGCTTGCCCGGTTATGACGGTCCTATTGGGGAGTCATGTAGACTATACTTTTTCTCCGGCCAGGTTACTCCCTCTATGTGTTTCCAGCACCGAGTATCGAGTGCACAAGTAAATTTTGATCAGTCGCTTCTTTTTTGTAGAATTATGCTTTAGACTAGCAAGGCCATAGACGCAAATGAAATTGATGACAATATTTTATTGAACAAATCTAAACTCGACCATTACCCATATTTACTGCTTAGAAGCAAGTAACTTAATTAAACCTCTTCATATACAACGATGAACTTTACAAAATGTAATTACATTTGGTACAGATTTAACAGCTAGAAGCGCTTCCTCACTCGATTGTTAGTTGTGACAACTAAACCAAACACCGCTTGTCGCCAGCCTCTTTACACTTCCACAGTGATAAATAAAATCTCTTTGAGCTGAATATCTAGGGACAATACTATATGTATAACAAAAATCAACATTAGTTTGACTTGGAAGGTCTTATTGAAACCGTTGAGTTACCTGTTGTAGTATACGTTTGACCGCTGTATTGCGGTTCTGATCAACTTCTTCAAATTACCACAACTCCAGTTGGCATACTACATGCATACTCTGAAGGTTTGGAAATTTGTGGGTATACATGTTTGTTTATGAGGCTTTATACTTGTACTTTGATCGCAAAACAAGCTACTAATCCTATTAATAATATAAATGCGAAAGTTTGTATGTTTGTAACGCCTTCACGCAAAACTGCTAAACCGATTATCATGAAATTTGGCACACAAATAAACTGTAACTTGGATTACCGCATATACCTAATTTTATGCCATGGGATGATTTTCTATTTTTCACGGGATCGAAATTTACGCGGATGAAACCGCGGGGCGCAGCTAGTTGTGCATAAATGTTTAAAAACTATTGTCAGAGATAAAAAGTAACGCCGTTACTTAATTTCTGACAAATTAATACGATACTGCCTCCAATAAACAGCTATACTGTGTTTTGAGTATAATGCGCTTAAACAGCAATCTCCGAGACGAAGTACGTGTAATGTGTTTACTCGCGCGGTTCAATCTTGTAAGCGGCATAACTCGTCGGATATTACGACATTTTCACTCATTTCACCTTTTACTCTCTTACAAATCTTAACTGTTTCGTTCGATATCGCCAGGAAGGGTGTGGACTCACCAAAAAAGCTTACGCTGTTCGTCTCCCAATTGCTGTAAAATGTATGTACCAACAAAATAACTGTAAATTAGTTTTCAGTTTTAATCTTATTTTAAAGTTTTTTTGTAATATTTAATATAAAAATGTAACTAAGAAATATACCGCAGCAATTTTCCAGCACGTGAGAACGTGTTGCAGCCGCACATCTGGTGGAGTTCATACTAGACACATCTCATAACAGTAACAATAAGTGTACACACAGCTGATCTCTCAAACATGATAAATGACGTCACAAAGAGAGGAGCGAGCGACTGAATGATTGATGAGCGAGCCTCAAATACACTTTCACGAATCTAAGTATTGGATTTCACTTTTACCTGTATCAATTATGTTATTTTTATATAACAATAAAACCAATGAAATACGTAATAATAATGTAAGTTACACATTTTCCAAAAAAATATTATGATCTAAAAACCCACGAGGATTATCAAAAACTGTGACTGTAAGCTCTAGATCATTAGTCTTAAACTTGTATATGAGCATTATCTATGGACTTATAGAGCTTTTTTATTTATGGGCTATTGATGCCCATAGACATTCGCATGCATCCGTTGCAGAAGCATTGATCAAGTCTTTTTTTTTTTTTTTTTTATGATATAGGGGGGCAAACGAGCAGCCGGAGCCATTCCCATGACCACCGACGCCCACAAACATCCGCATAGAGGCTATACAGATGCGCTGCCCTCCTTTCTCCTCCCACCTCCATGGGCCACCAAGTCTGCTTCCATACCTTCCAATAATATGCTAACGTATACTCACTAAACGCACGAAACTCGAAAAAATGGCTGCCACTTATCATATCAGAGAGCGGTACTTCCCTGTTATGGTCGCCGCACACTTATCAACTCGGAAAGGGATCGTAAACGCCTCGCCTAGAAAGGCAAAGACAATACGATTACGTTACGCTTCTCATTAGTGTGCGTTGCAGTATGAAGTTTCATATAAAGAATACTGACCGGCTCGAGGTGATACGGTTACGATCCCTTCCCGAGCTGATAAGTTTGCGGCGACCATTATGCCGGCGCTAGTTGTCCAATTCTGCACTACCTTAAAAGAAGCGCTAAATTAAATAGTAGCGCTGTATTTACACTACAGCTATTCATTTATATTTATTTATTTATTTATTTATTTAATTCAATTTTACAATTCTTTGTACTAACAGTAAAAACCAAGACGTACAGAGAAGAAAATTACATTTTACATTACATTACAAGTTTTACATTTTTTACATTAAATTACAATACAAATTACATTACAAGCTATAGTGAGGTACAATAATATTAGTGAGTATTAAAAATATTTTCAAAATACATGTAGCATGATTTACAGAATTGATTTGTATTAGTTGTGAACATGTCGACTGTGGGATCCGAAGCTAGCAATCTATTTAGCATAGTGAGTGCCGAGTGAGTCGGTGCGCTCTCGGCAGCGCGCGTCCGCACCGCGTCCACCGCGAACAGCGGCCTGGAGCGCCACAATACATTGAGGCGCGGTACCCACAGTCCACAGTTACCCAAAGCCACCGGATTATTTAAAATAAAAATAAAATAAACCATAGTTATTTAATAAAATATACTCATTCCTTAAGGCGCTATGGGTCCCAATTGCGATCCGCCTAGTTAATTTTGCGTGGACGGCGCTCGAAAATAGAGACAATATTTAGATTAATATTATTTTATAAAATTAACCATAAGCTTATTTAAAAAAGTGACTCCTAAAATTTCTTCGATTACTTATTGGGAATAGATACATATTTTAGTTGTGGAAATAACTTTGATAGTTATTGAATAGTATGGATTTAAAAATTGATAGAAACGTCAAAAATAGTGTTTTTTCATTAAAGTTTACGATTTTTTTCTATCGAGGCAAAATTCTTTAATCGTGTTTCGACGACCTAAGCTCTATGCCGTATTTTGTTAGCATTAACCACAGCTAAAAAAAATATGATAATCAATAGTTTTTAAAGGTTACGTTTTGAATATACGTGAGCACGGATTGACAAATTTGGAGCCCATTTCGCCTTAAGTATACTGGATCATTCTTCGGTAGACCGGGGAGGTGCCTCTCGTATCCAGGATACAGGAGGTACCGCCTATGACGTCACGTTCAGTTCAGCTTGTAAGTGTGGTAGTCCAATGAGATGGCGAGGTTAGTAAACGGCTTTTACTAAATAACGGGTGAAGTCGGGCGACTGCATAACCTTAGCTTGAATGATGTTTGTGGACGTCAATAGTTACGTTCATTTCCCTTCTAACGCTCAATATTGAGATAAACAAAAATAGTACCGGGATAACAATTACATTCTCTTTCGGGACGAAGTATTTTGAAAAATAAATATAATTTGAAGCTCAATACGGAAGCAGTCGGCAGGTTACTGAGCACACATCAGCCTGACCGCCCGCCCTCACTCTTCCCTTGGGAAAACATTTTGTTTAACATCAGCCTGACCGCCCGCCCTCACTCTTCCCTCGGGAAAACATTTTGTTTAACATCAGCCGATATTTACTTTAACGGAATGTACCACAGGAATGATTTTATTTACCACGATGATAACGCTTGACTTGTGAATATTATTTGCTCTTTGTTTTTTGATAAAGGTTTTTTTACAATCGTATCATGTTAGAAAGAAATGAAATGAAAAAGTTTTTATTCAAAATAGAATTATAAGAATTACTTTTTGAACGTCAGCAAATACATCTTCCACCGATTCAACCCTCGCCCTGTTGTGAGTAGAACCGGCGAAACAAACTCAGTGAGCCTCATGATATGTATATTGATGACCACAATCTTCACCAAGTTTGTTCTCTCCTTTACTTTGTATGCACAAATCACTTTCGGGACTTGCCGCACGAAACTCGACCTAATAGCTTGACTTCGATCTTGTCTCAGCTAGACGGACTACCGCATTTATGGAATTTCCTGGTCACTATACAGGGTTAAATGTAATTAACGCAAGACTTCTTGCAGGCAGCATGTCAACATCAATACCAACAACATTTGTTCTACGACTTTTGAAAATTAATAGTGTTTAAAATTTTAATATTCCCATACAAAATTAATATATTGCCTCTGAACTATCATTTAGTCTGCGTGCGGCTAAGAAAATAGAGCGGGAAACGCACGCGGCAAGATAGGGGTTCCCGCGCGTCATTCTTACAAGATACAGAGTAATAAATAACAGAGGGTGCAAACATTTTTGTTTTTATTTTTTTTGTGCTATTTATCTAGATTCGTAAAAAGTCGTAGAACAAATGTTGTTGATATTGATGTAGACATGCTGCCTGCAAGAAGTCTTGCGTTAATTAGATTTAACCCTGTATAAATAATAAATATATAAATAAACCACTATAAAATAATGTAAAATAAGAGAAATATAGTATTCTTTGCAGACTAGGAGTCTAAAATAGAAATATAAACCATAGTGAGCTTAATATCATTTACTTTAACAGTGGTTCGGAAACTCTAGCTCTCTGATTGAGGGAAGGAACCACTAAGAAACCTCCATCCTAAATAATGATTAAAGTCGGGATTAACATCATTTCTACAACACTTACAAATTCTCAAAGGTCAATATTTGCATGAACTAGTTGTTAACACTTTCACTATTAATAAAATGAACAAACTTACAGTACGACGGGAATATCTTCCAGGACAGCGAGAAATATGTAAATCATCCCAAAACTGGGCAAAAATGACCTTTTATTGTAGCGTGATTTGCCAACTACCCGCGTCCTATAAATTTATCACATAACAAGTCACTACATGTAATTTAGTTTACGTCAAGAACGGCTGATGTTACCAGGGTGCAGCTTCTTCTCCTAACAATTTATTTAAGTTGAAAAATGAAACAGCGTTTTATTCAGACATTTTATTTCACTTTAATACCATCTATAAACTACTTCACAGAGAAACATTTAGTTCGCAAGTGTCAGGTGTATTGCTCGTCATCACATTTATTTTTCATTCGTAATTGTCTATACAGGCTTGTGAGTTATGTATCAAGTACACAGTGATAAATGACATCTAGTGTTAGGGACACTAGATGTCATTTATCACTTCTAGGGTTTAAGTAAATAGGGACCGTGCGAAAATATTAATTTTAGTGACCCAAGAGTAGACACGTAATTTTTTTATCATTTCCATTTCCATTAATTTTCTTTCCAAATTCCATTTTATGAATATCGACATTGAGGCACACAATATGTGAAAGTTCTACCTGTAGGTAGACATATTCTCGTACGGTCCCTGTACTGGGTGTGCGTATCGGGGATGGGACAAACCACGCGTGCTTATGTCGGAGATAAGATGGCGGACAACCTACTTAGGATATGATCAATGGTTTAATAGTTTTTGGAGTGAACTTAACCTAACCTAAACGTTGAATTATCTTCACAATGTTAATGTTCCACCAAAACAAGTTTAGTTTTAATTTAAGTCAAGAGAGGACATTGAGTCGTTATTAATGGAATTTATTTATTTAATTAATAATTCGTGTACACAAAACAAAACAAACATTGGATATTTCCATTCAAAGAAAGCTTGTAAATAGGACCAGTATTTATTTAAGTGACATATTTTCGTTCAATAAGTTATAAGAATATAATTATTAAAATATTTTTCTACTAATATATAATTAATCAATAGTTAATCATTTACAGTTAATAATAGTATATAATACCCACTTAACACTTTCGTTTTTTTGTAAAAGTCTTTCTGGAAGTGTGTTACATAATATTTTTTATTGATCTGAAGATTTAAAGAACTGACAATACGTTGTTTTTATTAAAAATATATTGTAAATTGTTAGTGTTATAGTTACAATCACTCGATATATGTACATATATACCATGAGTATATTTTATGAGATTATAATATTAAATATTTGAATTATTTTATGTGGAGGTTAATATTGATTTATCAAATGTTTATACAGATTAAAAAAGGTACCGATTTATACTTCAATATCATAAGTGCTTCCCACTTTACATTACATTTATCTTACATATACCTACCAGTGCAAATAATTTTGAGATTGAAAAATAATTAGATCAGTCTAAAAGGTTCCTTATTAAGATTTGTCGCATCAGTGTTGAGGTTATGTCTAGAACTTCTACAGTACGTGTCGGACTCGCACACTGAAAATTGTAATGAAACGTAAATATAAGTTT
>LUGF01017216.1:569520-587350 GCA_001625245.1 Calycopis cecrops | reverse complement strand
TCATGATAACCGTAAGATGACCAACTGTCACACATTCGCTCATTTGTGACTACACTGTAAAGAATAAGTAGGTACATAATATTAAGTAATATAATTATATGTATGATAAGTGCTATGACTTTTATATGATATCCATCAAGTAGCGGATATGAGATAGGCATGATTCACGAATTACGCCATTGTTAATCAATTCACATTTTAAGTGACACCTGTCAGATGTAGCTACATAACCTATACTAGTTTGAGACTTTTAAATGTGTATTTCTTTTTTCCCCAGTCTTCTATAATAAAAATTCTTGCACAGATTTGTTCAGAAAGTAATGCAGAATCAAACGATATTTTTTTCATATAAAGTAGTGACAATTTGCAATGGGATAACCAAATGTATGGAAGTTTAACATTGTTCTTTCTTCTGTACAAAAACGACCTTTAAATCACACTGTATATATACAAAAAAAGTATATAGAAAAATATTGTCTGTTTTAGACCACACAATATTACTGAAGTAAAACTTGATTATTGATTTAATACACAAACTCATTACCGTAGTCAATTGAAACTTTAAACATTACATTGTCATATGATATTTATTTTTTAAATACAAAAAAGTTTCACTTGGATCGAATATGAATTTTGAATTGTTGTTGTTGTTGCACCGTTGGCCTTGCCCGATCAACATATTTTTGTAACGCTCTCTCTAGCTTACTCCCCAAGTCAAGAGTGCGTAAAGAAGTTTTACTTCAAAAATAAAAGTATAAAATAAATAAACGATAAAAAAAAAAAAAAATTAAGGATTCAAATGACTCACCCGTGAAATCAACCGTTAGAATTGGCTCTGAGCCGACGCTCCGTCGAACGACTCCTCGTTGATGAGCCGCAGCTTCACGGACTCGCGCCGCAGGTTGTAGCTCGTCGAGATGTGGCAGTGCTTCACGTCCACAGTCAGCAGGTCTTCGTTGAGCTCCACTCCGCTCCTCTCGACGTCGGCCGCCGCACTCGGCTTCCTCTTGTGCCTAAACGACGGAACCCTTTGAGAACTGGAGCCCAGACAACTGTCCGTGGCCGTGTTCCCGTTGAACGTCTTCTCGGACTGCAGGCCTAACTGATCTAACGGAATACTGCGCAGCTGCACCGAGGTGTCGATACAAGGGATCAGCTGCTTGAACTCCTTTCGGAAGTTCTCGTTCATCCAGGCGTAGATAAACGGATTATAGCACGTCGAAGACATGGCCACTACGTGACAGAGGAAAAATATCAGGAAGTAATATTTAGAATGTATGGCGTATACGTAGTAGTCGTTGTACAAGTTGATGACGTTGAGAGGCAGCCAGGACAGGCCGAATATTGTGACCATTGCGATTAGCATTTGATTCGTCCGTCTCTTTCTATTTTTGTCGTACTCCTCTTTTCGTGTATTTTTACTAACGGCCTTCGCTTTTGCGCGATCGTTCAGTTTGAAACTGACACACGTGTAGCAGAAAGCAATCACGGAGAACGGCAGGACGAATTGCAAAAAGGAAGTAGCGGAGCCGAAAATTCTCCGAAGCCTCTCCGTCGGCCATGTCTCCTCGCAAAACCTACCAATGTCCAAATCGTAGTACGTCATAAATAAGGCGTAAGGAAGAGTCACGGTTATAGAAAAGAACCATGTTAGTATAATAACTGTAATACAAGTCCCGATTCTCATTCTCGGTCTGAATGGGTATATGATTACAAAAAATCTATCGATAGCAATAGACATAAGCGTCAACGTAGATATGTATACACTGCAGCCCTGAGCTGAAGGCATCATGTGGCATAAGAGAGTTCCCCAACTCCAACTTCCCCTAAACGAGTAGAGCGGCGTGAAAGGAACCGCGAATAGACAAAGTAATATATCAGATAGAGCTAAATTCGTGATGAACAAGTTTGTGACAGTCTGCATGGCTTTGTTGCGTATGACGACGAAACATACGAGTACGTTACCGAGCAACCCCAGCACAAAGATTATAGTGTAGATAACACAAAAGACGCCCTGAACCCATCTGTTGTCTATGATATTCGGGAAGGCCGCGTGTGCTGGTCGCGTTTGGTTGAAGAGCTCTGTGACGTTATAGTACAACTCTGTGTTGTTCATTACGTAGACGTTTGTAAAGTTATATTACGTAATATTTTCTTATCTCGTCAGGTTTACGAGCTCCGCCGCCTCTGACCTGAAACAAATTGAAATTTATTGTTACGTCTTACGTTACATAATTGCGCGTTATTGAAATATATGAGTTGGAATAACATCGTGTTTGATGCAAGTAAGGCTCAAGCCGTGCGAGACGTTGTAACGTGTAGTGTGTAGTTGTAACGTTACTACCAGTATTGACTCATTTGCGTCAAATCAATACGTTTTTGTAACGTTTCTGTTGCACTATTTGAATGCAAATGGCATGCGTTGAAAAGATTAATGGGAGCTAGGGAGAGCTAGCCAGGGATAAAATAAATAAATACAGCTCTTCTCTTAACTCTCTAATCCATTCGCATGTTCTTACGTGTAGTGTGTAGTTGTAACGTTACTACCAGTGTTGACTCATTTGCGTCAAATCAATAAAAATAAAAAAATATAAAAAATGAGTGTCTCATGATTTGATTGATCTGCAGAAAGAAACTCGTGTTGAAACTTAAGTTGCCTTGTTGAATCGATATAGAAATGCAGGAATATTGGATGGAATTGGAACATGTGATGAATAGTTGAATCTGAGAACCGTAAGCGACAAATGCAATGGCTGACATGTGGCAGGTCAAACGCCGCAACAGGGATCCTTTAGGGATGGCTGTTACTATTTGTAGGCCTTCGTGGCTGTTGGTAAGATTTGTTTAGAGTAGCTTGCCCAAAAACTATTGCTAACTGTTTGGTGGTCTCGATGATATTCACTATATCTTTCTCCGATCTAGTCAAGTCAGATCAGATGTGTACAGTGCCGAACTCCGAACAATTATAACAAACCTAGCAGTGAAATAGCCCCGACTCATGAATTCACCATTCTGCTCCATGGTAAGGCGAGACCTCATACAACACACGAGATACACGAGATACAGTTTTGACCCTACAGGGACTGCGAAAGCTAAGGACTGCAATAAGAAACGATTCGTCATCGTCAGTATTTACCAGAACTTGCTCGTATTTTTGTGGGTTGGATTATAAAAAGTTTTTTTCTCAGAAGGCAGTACAAAATGCTTTCACACAGTTTGTCGTATCTAAATCGCCTCTAGATCTGTATAGATCCTGTAAGATGGTATTAATGTATAGATAATAATGGTAATTACCTATTAAACAAAAAAACCGGCCAAGTGCGAGTCGGACTCGCACGTCGAGGGTTCCGTACCAACAAAAGTTATAGGTGTCTCTGCGATATTTTTTACCAGTAAATAAAATTACTTGGTTTTTCCTAGCGTTTGTATGAACGACAAACTTGTATTTGCGATTTTTGAAAAAGTGCTATTTCTCAAAAACTAATGATATCTCGCTCAAACCAATTTTCGTTGAAAGTTTTCATTGAGATCTACAACATATATATTTTAAGATTACTCACACTCTTATTGTTGAAATTTTGAAGGTTGAATGAAAAAAAATTAAGATTCAGTTCTGTGTATGGAGTGCCCCCTTTTTTATTCAAAATTCGAGTAGCGGTTTTCAGAATACATCAACCTGCAAAGTTGTATCGTTGTATAAAAAAATGGCTGTGGCATACTAACGGACGGACGGACAGACATAAAGAAGGGTTCCGTTTTTTGCCATTTGGCTACGGAACCCTAAAAAAAAATTATTTTGATTTTTCAGTACAAATCAGCCATTTCATACTTTAATGTATTTTTAACCCCCAATACAATACACACAGAGGCACAGATAATATATGACTTTGCTTGCACTTCACTACGCGACTACAGGCGCAGTGCATAATACGAACGTTGTGATATATTTACAGTGCCTGTGAACGTTTCTGTTGCACTATTTGAATGCAAATGGCATGCGTTGAAAAGATTAATGGGAGCTAGGGAGAGCTAGCCAGGGATAAAATAAATAAATACAGCTCTTCCCTTAACTCTCCAATCCATTCGCACGTTCTTAGGGAGTGATATTATAGCCATTTGTAGTGCGGGAGTCTGTACACCAACTCGATGCGCTTTGTCTTTTTATTTCATGCATCGTGCATTGTAATTCTACTTAAATTATATTTTAGAGTTTGTTACTCTTCACAGTGGAAAAAAGAAGGCGCTTTTACAATATGGAACTATTTTTTTACGTTAAGTGTTCGTCAATAGACCAGATACATATTATGTTCTGAACCACATGTGATGCCATCTAGGCGTGTTCAGCATAATTATTGTAATACCGGTGTGGGCCGCCAGAGGCGGTTCGGTCGCTGTTACCGGGCGCGCTGTTGCGACGCGTGAGTTTGGTGAAAGCGGCCATATTGGGCATCTCTTGAGAGATTGATCGCGTAGTTAATTGTTTACGCCTTTTTGCTTTTCGATTATTGTTTGTTGCCGGAGATCAGTCGCGTACATAATTTAAGATTTGAGTTGTGTTCCATAATATAATTTACGTATTGTTTTCCCTGTTAATATTATCGGGAGTGTAAATTAATTGTTTGGACTAATATTTGAACTTATGTGAATAATTTGACAATTGAGAACCATTGTTGAGAGGCTTGCCTAAGAAGATTCATATTTCGGGCGGATTGCAGCTTCACGGAAGGCGTAGTAGAAGTATATCTCATTACATGCTTGAAATTTATGGCCATAGGTTTTAGAGGTTAATGTGATATATATTAAGCCGGACCCCGGAGACACAAGGTAATTGCACCTATTAAGTTTAATATAGCTCTGCGTAATCGCAGACAAAGTTCATTCTGATTTGAGCCCTGTGTATAATAATTCGCTTCCACTGCGCAATAAATCCAGGGTTAGAACTGAACATATTATTTAATTTAAATGTTTCCTTACACAAACTGGATGATAGCTAAACTATTTACACGTCAGTCACGAGCATCTTTCCACCTACATATGTTTTAGTTAACGTAAAGTTCTTGATTTCACATAACGTCAAATTAAATAATTCTCATATTTTCTATAAAAATCCTTTTTGAGAAAAACCCATCCAAATCATGTTGGATTTTTTATATTGGTTTTATCTTTACCTATTGTTAAGTAATTAATCAATTTAATTCTAATCTTTCTTATTTAGGCCATCTAAACAAGAATAATATATGAGTTTGGGTATAATAATATTGGTAATAAATCTGTCAGACGATTTAATATATTGGTCCTGTTGGTTAGATATATGGATAGTGGAAGAGGATCAACCACTACAGCGTAGGCACATTTGTAGTAACCAATGTGTAATGGTAAACAGATAAAGACTGATGATTATGAGTAAATATCGAGTCTTAAGCCATAAGTTCCGTTACAAAGAAAAATATTTTAGAATAACATTTATTACTTTTACAGTGTGTTAGTTTAATACACAAATATGAAACAATTAAAAATATAAAATGCTTATTCGAAGTGGTCTCCATTAGCTGCAATACAGTCCTTTAAACGTTGAATCAATAGAAGCAAGCACTCTTTCTATGGCAAATTATTCACTGCCAATCGTATGGATTGTATTAGGGACTCCAAATTATCATGGCGTTTATAGCAAGCTGTACTCTCTAAAACTGACCATATATCATAATCCAGCGGATTAAGATCCAGTCTTCAGCTTTGATGAAGTCCGAGACGTTCGCTTCCAACCAAGGCTGCGTGGACTGAGCTTTATAACCCGGCGCCGAGTCTTGCTGGAAGGACCATACTTGGTTATTGGACATGGTGTTATTTAGGGTATTTACTACCTTCTCAATAATGGAATCTTGATACACTTGTGCCGATGTTTTGATACCTTTTTTACAAAAATATGGCTCAGTCACTAGTTTATAGCTAACACTCCACTAAACCATCACTGAAGACGGATAAAGCCCACATTGCACTCTATCGACTAATTGGGAAGCTTCCTTAGAGATTTGAGCATAAATACGGTCATTTTGTATTTTAAAATGTTACTCAATTGTAAAAAAATTCTCATCCGTAAAAAAATTTTTTCTGTGACCTCCTTTTGCATACCGCTTCAGTACTTCTTTCGATATTACCACCCCATTTATCTTTAATTTATCAGATAAGAAATTACCTGTGCGTCCATTATAGGCTGCAAGTCCTAAGTCATCTCTTAAAGTTCTAGGTGCTATCCTTGTTTCCCGAGATAAAATGTTTTTCTTTCGGACAGGATTTCTTCGAATTCTTTTCCTTACTGTTTAACCCACTTTTTTCGTACGAACACTACGTGAATGGCCAGATCTTTCTCTGTCACAAACAGAGGAAGTCTCATTGTATCTATTAATACCCCGGTATACAAGCATTTGACTACAACCAAGTGTATGGAGAGTTTTATAAATTGCGTTTGGCGCCATACCTACTTTGTATAATGCATTCACTGCGAGTCTGTTCTCTTTACTCCACTCCATTTTGATATCGCAAAATATTGTACAATGTATTGGCGCCAAAATGGAAAGACACAATGAACAATCGTATAAAAATTACTGATTCCAAATTCAAATGTATTTTTTTTTATTTTTAATTGTAACATTATTTATGGCTACTAAATATAATATGAACCTTTTAATCATTTAGGAATGAAAGTCATATGAAATAAAAGTTATAAGTAAATGTAAAATTTTGTTAACTAACATAATATAAGTACTTCATACAAAAACTACCTGATTTGGCACAGATATAGACTATCTGGAATAACTTAAAAATCAAAAGGAAATATAAATTTATTGGCAGCTAAATATCTCTAAAAAGGTACACTAATTATTCCTTTGAGGTTTTACACGAGCGGTACCGCGGGGCACAGCTAGTACATCTATAAACAGCCATAACTCTCACACAAGAGCGCGGAGGATTTAGAGCGCGGCCCTTTGGCGAGCCCGCAAATGAGCCTGTTCCCCGCCACAATAATTTGTGTCTAGCAAATTACATAGCAATTAGAATGGCGCTTGTTGCTCAAACGTGACAGCGGGCCAGCGGCGGACTTACCGCGGGCTCGGCAACTGCCGCACATATTTATGGCAACATTCACTGCTACGTGTAACTGGAAATATTAAGACTGTTGTATGTGTGTATTATTATTGTATATGTATACGATATAGTATAGCAATAACATGACTCCAGCGTAAAGTGGCAACTGTGCTATCCTAATTTGTACGTGAGTTTCCGGTGGACCGTGGACGAGAAAAGAATTATCTATTAGTATTTATATTTGTGCGTGTAATATTTGCTTCTTATGAAATAAACAACTATACAATATATTCGCTATAAAATACAGCGAAAATGTTCAGAATTACTCTGGCCACATGTAACGACATACATCTCCAGCCCTCCAGCCACGTCGTGACAAGCTGGCAGCTGTCACAAGTCATCCACGGTCCTCCAGTCACACTGATTCTTCTCTGTAATCTATGGCCAACCGTCAACCACAGCATTAGACAAAATGTAATGTCCGTTTTATAAAAACATTACATTATCAGATCGCTATTACAAAGTAAGTGCAAGCAACTTAAAACTCGACAACTCGGCTTTATCTCCTTCCATCAACATTTGAACAGTACAAGTTTTTAAAAGCTCGACTATTTAAAGATTGATCAAGTTATCAAGCTCACCGACAAACTTCCCGCCGGCGACGCTACAACTTAATACCGCAGTTTAACTTTAAACCCTAGTTTATCGTCGCTCGTTAATCTCGACCGGACACTTGGAGTTTTAGCGAACATTTTCATTCTTCTAGAGATTCTCTCCAACAAATATTTATTGGAATTTTTCTATTCGACTTCCCGAGGATTTTCTGATTTGGGGAATTATCTCAGACCAACTGCATGAGCTTAGCTTAGCTGCATAGCTTCATCCAATTGAGCTATAACTTTACATTTGTTGTCGAGTGATAATGCACAATTATAATCATTACGCACTAAATGTAAAAAATATCACAGCTTCAATTTATGGGCCTTTTTTGTTGGTCATGAAAAAGCTTTGGGAAACACGAAAAAAGCTAAGCGCCAATTATACGTCGGGCTTGTTAAATAATTATATTTACCGCGAAAAAATCGTTAGTTGTTTTATTATAAGATAAAAAGCCATAATTGTGTTATTCCATTAGCACTCGGTCAACTTTGCCCGTTCGGAGGCTGGCGAGCCTTGTAGTTATTTACTATGTTATTCCAGATTTTAATTTATATGATATATACATACATATATATGATAATATTATGATTCTGGCCTTTAGTTGTCTCTTCATCTGATATAATATGATTAATCTCATTTGATAAAAACAATTAAGTACTTATGTACCTACTCTTCAGTAACAAGATCATGCCATTTTCGGATCGGCACAATCGTGGAGTTGCGCCTCTCGCTCGCCCTGGTGGCACGTCGAGGGACAGAGCACAGGAGAGCAGTTCAACTACATGGCCATTAACCGTGCCGATATTAATGGACGTCGAAAGTCACGAACTCGCTCCGAATGTTCATTTGTGCTTTTAAAACTGAACTTCAATTTAGAAAATTTCGAACATCATCAAATTGTTAGTTTTGGTAAAAAGCCAAGTCTGTATTTTTTCATTGTTTTGCACATAACAATTGAGGTTTGGTGGCTCGAATATTTCCCCAGGGTTGCAGATTTTCGGCATCCGAACATTTCGATATTTTGAAATTTAAAAGTAAAAAAAAAAGAAATACGTGTGAGCTTGTTATGTTGCCAGGTCGGGCCGACACGACGGCGGCATTCCAGTTTAAGACAAGTGTGAAGTGATGCTCATGTTATCGGATTCCATGCGTTTATAAGTGTATAGTTGGTGGGACGGGGGCTTTGCGTGAGGAGCAAACAAATTCTGCATCCTGCATTTCTGAAGTACTGTAATTTTTGTGTTACAACTGCCGGTCGATGACAGTCCAGGTGGATTTACAGCATTCACTAGGTACAAATTACATAAAGTTGGTCGGAGGATAGTTGAGAGAACCAGGAACATTGAAGAACTCAAATGCTATAATAACAACGTCTGTGGACTTATCGAACTACGTGAGTCTGGCGCGCGCTAGGAATGGTAAGGACTGTTACGGATACTAGACGATGAAGTTCAATACGATAATATTTTTTATTAAATTTAATGAACTTGTTATACGTTCAACTGTGTTTTATAGAAGATGCGGATATATTCATACAGTACTAGCTGCACCCCGCGGTTTCTCCCGCGTATCTTTCGATCCCGTGGGAATATCGGGATGAATAGACCTACCCGATACGCACAAAAAATTTCATGAGAATCCAGCCGTTTCAGAGGAGGTCCATCGCGCACACCGTGACACGATAATTTTATTTATTAGATTATAATGCTCATGAGTTTGATCTGGAGTATCAGCCTGATTTTTTTCACAATATAGGGGTCAAAGTTGGAGTTTTTTAAGGACTATCGATCATCGCGCATAGAGGTTATACAGATGCGTCACTCCGCTATAATGGACCCCCGCAAACTCACACCACGCGAAAGATGACCACACAGCTGTCGCTTTAGGTCGGTATCGTGGGAGTGGGAGGTACCTCCGCGGTCGTGGCGCCATGCGGCTGCAATGCAGCATGACGCTACCTCTTACAAAGTATTTCGTTATCCCAGTTAACCAGGAAGGTTATATGTTATTTTGGAACATAAACATTACGTAGAGTATGGTGGATACGCAGATAATATGCGACAAGGCATTACTATATATTTTATAAGATTATTTATATCGACGTCGCGCGTGCAAAAGTAGTTGTGTTTTTACACTTTACTTTAAGAGCAAAAAACTGATTATACTAAAAGTCACATAGTCACATAGCTACAATTTGTAACTCTCTAAATCCTGCATCAATCAGATGTTTTTACAGTTTGTGCGTATGGAAATAACAATAATCTGCATTAAAAATTGAAGACGACCAAAATCACGATGTGTTTTTTGGTCGTCGATTTTTGCATGCGCAGTGACGATAATCATGTGACGTATATAAACATTAAATGCCATGGTTGTGCATCCTGGTCATGGTAACTCTCTACGTCATCAATTGAGCCAATCGGTGGCCATCCATCAAATATAATAGATTTGAAAATATAACTGAAATAAATCAAAGTGACCGAGTATCCAGTTGCAGACGCCGACATTTCCAAACTTTTAAAAGAACTCCTTCCACTTGTAAAGGTCGCTTAAGTTATTTTCCTTCCTTAACTTAGAATACTTGAAAATTTTTCCTTTTTATTGACACCTAAGGGGAAAAACGGAAGTTTGTGTGTTTTTATGGCTACCGACGCCCGCAGCATCGCTACTATACAGAAGTGTCACCCTCTCTCCTCCCCTTCAATGGAACACTGGAAACCTACGAACTACATGAAACTCATCAACATGGCTGTCACTTTAAGCCCATGTCTCAGGTTAGTGACGTGATTCCTCTTACTTGACTTTATCCGACTAGCTTTATTGTCATAGTAAAATTTGTAAGTATTGGACATATTTTCAGCGATTGAACGATTTATGACAAAGGTACAAGTTGGAAGCGGGCGACGTGAGGTTGCAGCAGACGACGTGTCGCTGCTTCATGTCGTCGCGACACGTCGTCGCGACATGTCGCTGCGGCCATGAATTGGAACCCGACCGCAGATGACAACAGCAGATGGAATCCAATTGATAGCTATTTTGTGCTTTATGACAATGAAATAAAATTCATAATGGGAATTAGGAAGTAATATATATCACTCTTTTCTTGTCAGTGATACATTTTGCTCATCTCTAAAATACACTCATTGGACGTGTCGTTGCGACACTACTGATCCGCGGTCGGGCGACACTGGCGTCTGCCGCTCGACGGCGCGTCGCTAGCTTCGTGTCGCTAACTACAGAGGTAATTTCATAGAAATACATAGATACCAGTAGTGTCGCTGCGACACGTCGTCTGCTGCAACCTCATGTCACCCGCTTCCAACTTGTACCTTAATACTAGCTTCCGCCAGCATCTTCGGCTGCGTGGATTTCGGACTTCAAAAATGGAAATTTTCAATTCTTCCGAATTAAAGATTCACAGCTTCTCCCCCGTAGGTGACAGCGTGATAATGTAGCCTATATGTTGACCCGATCTGTTAGTAATATTCATGCAAAAATTGAAGTAAATCCATGCAGTACTTTTTGAATTTAGTCTGGACATATATACAGACAAACAGACAAAAATTCTGAAAACTATATTTTTGGCCTCGATATCGATTGTAGATCAAGTCCCATGAAATTCTTTAAAAAAATATTCAATGTACAGTTATGACTTTATTATATGTATCTATCTATATATATCTATCTTAACTTGCGGTACGTTGTTTTCTGACGTGAATTGTTAATATTTTTCCCAACCAACGCCGCTGGAGACGTTTTGAATACAAAAAACATTATTTTCAGTGATTTAACGTTTTATGCTAATACACTTGTAACAACAAATGATTTATAACATGTTATTCTCTGATTGGATAACACGAATATATCGAATAACAGAACGGAACAAACGGCCGGTGATTCATACGAATTACCTTTTGTTTACTCGATATTATTTTCTCGTCTCGGTAAATCGAATCAATCGCGCTCACCGTACGACTCCGATTTTCAAATAACATCGATTTGTTCATGTCACTTCACATGGATAACGGATTTCTTGTTTACTCTATTGTAAGAAGTATTTGGTTTTACTTCAAATTTTTACAGAGGAAAAGATATGACTGCGGCGCCATCTATTCGACGTCATTATTGCTATATACATAATATAAATTATTGTATGTTATACATGTATATACCTGCTGACTGCAACTCCATTTGGTGGGCTGATTTGTGAGTCTAAACCATTCGACGACCAGGCTGGTACATTGGTACGGGGCTCGGATAAGTGGAGTTGAAGTTGGTCATGGATGTTTATCTATGTATTGTGTGTATTTCTATAGTAAAATTTGGTAAGAGGTAGTGCCACACTGCATACTTGCATGCAGTCGAATTGGGCCGGCACGACCGGGGAGGTAGGTACCTCTCACTACACGAGACTGGCGTAAAGTGACAGCTGTACTGTCGCGTTTCGTGCGGTGTGTAAGTAGCCCATGGAGGTGGGAGGAGAAAGGAGAGCAGCGCATCTGTATAGCCTCTATGCGGATGTTTGTGGGCGTCGGTAGTCATGAAAATGGCTCCGGCTGCTCGTTTGCCCTCCTATATCATAAAAAAAATTTTAAATAAATAAAAATTGTTAAATTGATAAAACATATTAAATATATTCCGTTGTCTAGTACCCGTAACACAAGTCCTTACGGTACTTAGCACGGGGCTAGGCTAACGTGGTGTGTAAAGTCCACAGATATTTATTATTTATTTATTATTATTATTCTCAAATCCCCTACAATACACAAAAAAAAATTGTCAAAATCGGTCCAGTTGCTTAGGAGCTCAAAATAGCTTTAGAAGTTGTATTCATTTCCTAGGAAATGAATACAACTTCTAGGAATTTCCTTTTCCTAGGATTTCCTAGGAAATGAATACAACTTCTAGATTTCATACATTTCCGGTAACACATAATTATATAAAACTCAAAGGTGATTGACTGACATAGTGATCTATAACCGCACAGCCAAATCACAGGAGGGATCGGACTGAAATTTGGCATGCAGGTAGATGTGATGATGTAGGCATCCGCTAAGATTGAATATATAATAGTAAGGATTTTTAGAAATTCAACCCCTAAAGAGGTCAAATAGGGTCTTGAAGTTTATATGGATTTCTTAGAAATTAAACACGGTTGAAACCGTGGGGCACAGCTAGTTAAATATAAGAAATACACCTGACGTGTGAACTTTTACAGATGGCTCAACAAAACAACAACAATATAATAATAACTATGATAAAAATGGTTTATTTTCATATTTTGAATGCTAATCATAAAAATTTAATAATTTACTTTAAAACTAACTGAACTGACTGAAATATACATTAATATTTTTTGGTTATGCTGAGCATAACGCCGATTTTAGCTCTTAATTAATTTGAAGAAGAAATGTGCTGCTACGCGAGAGATCCTTTGGTCGTACCGGCCTAATTCTATTCTCTGCCTACATTTAGTCTAAACAGTTAGATGAACTTTAGCAGCTGTTCAGTCGTCGCCTAAGAACCTCCAGTTGAAGTAGGTCCCTGTACATTCTCGCGCACCGTATTGTCTTCGTCTCGAGACACACGAGAAATTAAACTGTCACTTGCAGGGTGTACACAAGCCGAGGGAGCAGAAATAGATGCATCTCGTACAATGCAATCGTACTTATTTCAGTGGGAAGTAGATCAATTTTATTTTAAAGTATGACTACTTACCGATCTCATAGATATCCGCATAGATGCGTTGTCCTCCTTCTTCCTCTCAGCATGGAGCCACCGGCCTTACAAACTGCGGAAACGCGACAGCACTGCTGTCACTTTACGCCGGTATCGTGTAAGCGAGAGGCAACTCCGCAGTCGTGCCGGCCCAATCTGACTACATACATGCATGTAGTATGGCACTACCTTTTACTGAAAGTGCCTAAGTTTTCTTAGTAAAACCTCTATTGCTACTGCAGCCGAATCAGAAGGGAAGGTTTCGTTCCGTTCGGTTCATTTTTTAGTTATATGAAAGTATATATTTGTTGATTTAATATTTTATTGCATTTATAACACTGTAATTTCTCCATCATTAACGATGTGTATTTTTTTTAAAACCTCAAATAATAATAATGTCGTTTTAGCCGAATTTGGGCTACGGCGGCCCGTCTGTATAGGTACGAGCCTTCCGCGTTGAGTATTTACGCAGACAGCCTCATTCTCATATTCCGATGGGACGATAGTCCGACACGACCGGAGAGAAATCAGGCGCATGACCTACGGCTTAACGTGGTCTCCGAGGCACGGGGGTGTACCACCGCCAACTTCCTGACTCCGGACTGTTATTAGAAACTAGCGGACGCCCGCAACTTCGTTTACGTTAATCCTACTACTCGTGGTTCCAGAGATTACCGCGTTCAAAGAAACCAAGAAACAAACTCTTCAGCTTTATATTTTTAGTATAGATTGAAAAATCCCAATATTTTTCAATAAAACAAATTCCTTTTTGGGGACTTTCCGACCTGGGATTAGAACCCGGGGCCTCACGTCTGTGGTTGAATTAGCGGTAGACTACTACTACTAAGAAGTTAAACAATATTAAGAAAGTATCGCAGATATGAATGCCGATTTGCAAGGTGCGCATAATTTAAGACCTGTAATAATATATAATTTGTTAATCTGTGTGGAATTTTGCAAAGAAAAATAATCTAATTTTCATGACTGCCGACGTCCACAGACATCCGCATGATATACAGATGGCGGGCCCCTCTCTCCTCCCCCATAGGCCAATGTATTTAACATTATTTCTTTCTATCGTAAGGCCACTCCGGGCATCATAAACCCGCTACATTTTGCCGCCAAAAATGATGTTTTACAGACACGACTGTTTTACGAGCCCAATTTATAAGTACCATAAAAGTCACGCAGACGGCAGAATTCTCGTTACGAAAAAACAGTTCAGGGTATTTTTGGTTCACGCTTTTTCTTTAATTTCTTATGGAGCCAATCTCTTAATGCACGAGACGAGTAATAAAAGTGTGCGTGTGTGGCCTATGAAGGTGGGAGGAGGAAGGAGGGCAGCGCATCTGTATATCTCTATGCGGATGTCTGTGGACGTCGGTAATCATGGAAAGAGCTCCGACTGCCCGTTTGCCCCCTGACTATAAAAAAAAACTTGTTCAATTCACACATGGTAGAAGAAATACTTGTTATTATGTGCATCTAGCTATGTTTTTAATTATAAAAAAAATATATGCGTATTAAATGCAATGAAAGGTGCCCAAAACTAACACTAGTATCTTGCTTTGAGTAAAATGAGGGCAAAACATCTGAATAACCTCTGACTGTTCGGATATTTATAGGCATCGGAAGTCTACGTACTACTCTCGGATGTCTACAAAAAGGCACCTACACAGTACTGTTAAAAGCACCAGACACCTGAAATGCCAATGTATCTTACTACTATTAATCATTGCTCGATTTTTTAGGGTTATCTGTGTTACTAGATGTGTTATGGTTATGCTATACATCTAAATTGAGACAGGTACTTCCCGGATCAAGTCTAGTCCTTTTGCTATACATCAATAACATATTCTTTAAAAAAATCAAGAAAAACGATGCAAAATTATGTAATACTACAAGTATTACACAATTTAAACCAACCAAAAAATAACCCAGACGGATAGGAAACGTTGAAAATTATCGTTGTTAATAATTATTGTTCCAGATTATTCTCCTACGGTATGATCATGGGAAGTCGTCGCTCGTAGACATGCCAACAACCATATACAATTAGCAGATATGTTGTCCAGAGACGTAACTGCACCGTTTATTACCTAGTACTCGAAGGCTTGTTTACGAATTTGTAACAACGTCGTAAGTGTGATTGGCGCCTTTTTGTAGCAAGCGAGAAACAATCACACGGAGTGGTATAGAGAGGCTATCTTTCCGTTTAACCTGATTCGCACAGAAACTCACAAAACGCCTAATATGCATTCTGTATCCCAGGCCAACAACGACTAGACTAGACGAGACTAATATATTTGATCAGTTCCACTCACTGTCCTTCAAAACCATCTTACTGTATTTAACATATTTGTGTTTGTCACAAATAGGTCCACCCTAAACTTAACTCTTCTCCGTCAGACCCTCCTCCGTGAAGTGGACTTGTTGCTTAAACATTTATAAATGAAACATGGAAGCACCCATGAGAGAAACTACATATTATTATATCTAATAGTTTTAATCTGCATTTGATTTAACTTTGAAATCTTTTTATTTTGTAAATAATAAGTAGGTTCTTATATGACTTAAATAAATATTTTAACACGACAAACATAATTATTTTATTACGGAAATAAGATATACTGATATAATTACACGTAATTTTAAGAGTCTAAGTAAATATTTACTTCAATCTAGATATCAATTTCCCGGGTAAGATAAAATCTAACATGGTGCTGACTTCGATAGTTTTTAGGTTATAAAGTGCATGCGACTTACGTGTTACACTTCTGCCTTCACGTGTTTTAGCGCCAAATACAAAATTCGAAATTGGAATGTCCAGAATAGTTGTTTTCGTTTAGGAATTTATATAAATCACGCGAATGTTTTGTTGTTGTCCGGACGCTCGGCCGCGGGACATGCGCGGTGCGGACGCATGCGCGCTGCGCACAGGTTATAATTACGGGTGAAATTTCCGCACCGGAGGCTCGTTTTAGGGCTTGGCTTTGTGTTATCGAAACGTTACTTTGCATTTTTTTACACTAACAATATCGGTGGGTCGATCTTTATGCCTATTAATATTGGCCGTATAAAAACGCAAAGTAACGTGCGGTGCCATTGCTGCGTTGCAGACTTATCGGGCACGGTTATTATGGTACCGGTACCACTCCTTTACATCATACCAGTACCAAGCGGTATAGTTCCCCTGTCAGGTTACGTGCGATTTGCGAGTACGGATAGCCCAAGTGAGATGTTTTATGAGGCAAACCCTCTGCAAATCTTCCGGTCATGCGTACCGGCTATCCTTTACCATGAGGTCCCTGTATCATTTACATGAAAGCCGTTACATGAAAGAGGATGGTAAATTCCCATATTTCCTTCCATATAATTATTAATAACCGAATTATTGTCTGGTTGATGTTGCCATAAGTTGGCCCTTTTACCCCCTCAATTCAATTAGAATAAAAATATTTATTTCATTCAATTAGATATTATGTTCATGCGTGTAGCGTGGTCATCTTTATTGGCAAATGACACAAAACAGAAAGCCTAACCAATTTACTGCTCCGATCGCACCATCCCACTATAGTTTTTATTACCGTGCATTACGGTAATGCGCGGTAATAAATCTTCCATATTATAAATCGCTAAAAATACGAGCAAGCGAAGCACACAGGCACGATCTACCTTCCTTCCATTTTGTACATTAAACTCTATTAGCTACGCCCCGCGGTTTCACCCGCGATCGATCCCGTGGAAAATAGAAAATCATCTCATGGCATTCCATAGGAACATTTTTTTGGGATAAAAACTATCCTATGTGTTAATACAAGTTACCCTCTATGTGTAACAAACAAACATACAAACTTTTGCATTTATAATACTGGTAGTATAAAGATAAATATTAAATACGTCAGTTACTTGCGGGGGCACTTCTAGAGGCCGTACAGTAGGTTTAGCGTAGTTATATCTACATCACGTATCAAAATGGCTAATAGTCGATGAGGAAACAAAGATACAACAATAAAACTTACGTGATTGAACTCGCAGCAGGATGTTGACGCTGGAGGAGCGTGCACCAAGTTTGTGATTGTGTCCGGCGCTCACACGCTCATGTCGCCTGCACGAGCGGCAAGTTCGTGGCTCGCCAGGCTCCGGCGCCAGATATTAGCTAACTTTAAGCACCAACTTTCGTTTGTTTCACTAGTTGACGAACATTGGAAGTTACTCCTCAATAGACGATATGAGTCGTGCATTTCACTTCAATTCAAGAATGGTGTTGGTTTTTTAAGATGAAACCACAGAAGCAGGTCAGAGCGGACACATACTCCTTTGATTTTCATTGCTTCTGTATCAACCGAATTTTTTTTTTTTTTTTTTT
>LUGF01017216.1:548750-562424 GCA_001625245.1 Calycopis cecrops | reverse complement strand
TTGACTAAACTACTTGACTAATTACTCGACTAAATTTTTGGTGTTCAGACACGTTTAGCTACTAAATTACTCGCTACTCGACTAAATTACTCGACCAATGCGAACAAGGCTTAACTCAGTCCCGAGACAATACATTTTTATCGTTTTATCTATTCAATATGTAGTCTTAGTGTTATTGAGAGTTTGCGTAAATTATGTTTATATTTCAAATCGTAGCGTAGTTATGTTACAATAATACTTCCAGTTTGTATAGACAGAAAAGAACCGTAAACGATTGCGATCAAACTAGTGTTTTACCAGAATTCGCCAGGTTTTGATTGCATGATTGTAATTTGTAAATATGTAAAAGTTAATCAAGAACTCAAAACTAGCGCCAGTTTCATCTAAACACGCTTCATAGTTTCTAAGAAGTATTTTCTTTAAATACGGAGTGTAGAGATAAAGAAAATGGAAATTGGAACATGTAGTGCCGAACTACTTTGCAGTTGATGTGAGCCAACACTGCCGGGGGTCTACACGACACCGTCTGCTCGTTTTGTCCCCTTTAATCAAAAAAAAAAGTACTAGCCAACCATCTCGCTGTTAGGCAGCCTGCATCCATCCATCGCCCGCCAGCTACGTTAATTTGTGCAGCTCCTCGCGGTCGCCATGCAGTTCAGTTCACGAAAAAAATTAAAATGTTTTATTCAAAATATAATCGTACAAATCACTTTTTACGCGTTAACAATAATAGCTAACATAACGGCCATTGGTAAGAAGGAGTTTCCGATTAATAAAGTAAATAGAACGTAATCTTATCTAGAACCGAACTAAATGAGTAGGAACAATCAAAATGGTGCTTTGGTATCAACGCCAGCGGCGCTGTCTATTAATTGATTTTCTTGTACACTACATGCAATAGGAGTCTTCCTTCTATATCTCCACACTCCATAGCTTTAACATTCTACACGAAAACATGCATCACAAAACTATGTACTAGTATGAATAAAACATGCAATATTGGTCCATAGTAATATCAATGACAGGTGATGTGAAATTAGGTGCTTAATCCCTTAAGCTCTCCCGACAATTTCTGAGGGCCGCATGACAAGGGTACGCAGCCGCCGCACGCACTAGCTTCACGTTCTAGCAGCACCTAATAACCTAATTTGATCCTCGTCATACGTGCCACAAATCTTATAAGATACGGTCGGAAAAAAAGGTTCAAAGTATGTTTTGTTAAGCTATTCCTGCGTCAGTTATTGGCAACAAACTACTGAAAAATCATTTCATGATTTTATTATAGCTAGTGATCGCGCGGAGATCGAAATTCGATCAAATGAAATTTTTTTGTAATTGAAAAATATCATACGACATATTGTTATTTCATCGTAACTAAGGTAAACAATTTATGTAGATTTTTTAACACTTGCAAAAAACAGCAAATTCATCAATAATTAATAGTTACGTGTGTCTTATATGTATATCAATGTGTCAAATGCATGATAGTGTGTGTAAAGTTTTATTTATTACATTAAAGTACTTTATAAACATTAATATTAAAAATATTAGCGTTCTGCATTTCTCTTACATGTAAAATATAAATGTGCCTCATAATCCTTCGTCCTCACAATTTTCGTATAAATATTCACAAAGTTTTTGCTTCACGTATTAATACCTATATAGAAAAAAGTGAAGATCGCAACCTTAAACCTTCTACAGTTCTAATATTGGAAAACGATATCACTATTTTAAGGAAAATGTAGATGGAATGGAATGGCAATGACAACTTTTTTATTTAAGCCGGAAGGGAAAGAGACTTGGAAGAGTTTATTGCTCCCACCAGAATAAGACGAGGCCGCGCTGCTCTCCCATTTATTTATAAATATCTACTTAAGAAGAGGTTACGACTTATGACTTGGAAAGTATAAAAGGTAATAAACTGATTTTATTCTTAATTTTCTTTCTACCGACATCCCTGTTTTGTCTTTGTTTCTCGTCGAATGTTAATGTGAAGCTTAAACTTCTCAATACGTTTGCTAAGTGCTTAGGTCTTGAACAGTATCCTAAGCACTTTAATTTTATCAAGAGAATGAAGCAAATATATGAAATAAAATTCTCGACAAAAGTAATCATAGTTTAATTTCTCTAGAGACAAATTAAAGCAATTGATTTATTGTATTTTTTATTATTTTGAGACAAACTTATTTAGGTGTCAAATTGAATTTATCGCTATATCTTTTTGTTCACAGCCGTACGTAATTCGATTTATAAATGTTGAACAAATGACAATAACGGCATCTTAAAAGTGTTGCCAATTACGTAAATTTTACTAAATTAGTATTCCGCAATACATCAAGTTTTATTATTTTATTAATAGGAATGCCATTTTAGTCTGTAGCCAACTAGAGTGCAAGCATAGCGAAATTCCATCTGCCTCTTCATACATTCGCGAACGAAGAGATGCCCCATTTGAATATAATATGCTATTGTCTACTATATTACTCGATTTTTCGTAATAGTATATTTCTTTTATATTATGTATTTGCTGACCATACTATGATGTTGGGTTAACTCAATATATCAGAGCTCAGAGCAGCATATTACATTTAATATTACGGGGAAGAAAGTATTTGTTACTCGTCGATAAATTAAATTATATTTGTATTAACTATATACTTCTTATTGTAAACCCTAATGTCCAATGTCAGACGTTAGAAATTAATCTCCGTGCAAAAGCCGGTATAGTCGTATAACAAATTACATCCCCGCGGTAGCAAAGCTGTCCCTATACTGTGGTGTCGTGTCAACTTCCCGTAGCTCTCACCCAATCCTGCTGCAGCAGAGTGCAGCAGGTGGCAGCAGCAAAATCGCACAAAAATGAAGAGCGTAAAATGTGACAGCATAACTCTTTGTGGTGCCAACTAGCTGCCGGTTGATCATCTTCCGTATTTACATCAGCTGATGATTAAAAGTGCATCTCTTGATCCTTCCAGGGGCTTGCTAGATGTTTATCAATTTAGGACACCCTACTGCGCATACATTGTATATTGTTTACTTTTATTTATCCTATGAACATAAATAAAGTAATATTATTGTGAGGATAAAATTGTATTGAAATATTTTTTGTATGGCCAATATTATTTTGCATGCATAGAATAATTAAAATATTTTTATACAAGCAACAACTGCGGAGTTAAGCCTATGACACGTAGCCTGAGAACACTGTCTATTGTACAATGTCAATGTATGGAACAGGGGCGTCTGAACTAGTCTGTGATTAGAAGGGCTCAGAGTTTGTAAATACCCCTTTGAAATGTAACGGAGCATCTCTAGTTAATTATCAGTTAATTAGTTAAAGTAAGTCGCGATTGTTGCAGCTCAAACTGTTTATTAAACTACTCAACTACTCAAACAGTTCACAAACAACAGCTCGACGCTCGACGCTCGACGCTCGACGCTCGACGCTCGACGCTCGACGCTCGACGCTCGACGCTCACTGAATAAACTAACAATTTAATTATCTATTTTATTGGAGTTACAAATAGTTGTAAGAACTAGGGTGTTATGAACTGAGCAGTGAACGTAATAAAGTACTATATCAAATAATATCATTTTAATTTTTATTTAAAAAAAAATAAAATTAACTGGAGAGTGATTGGGGCCATTTTCATGACAGATGCGTTGCTCCCCTTCATCCTCCTCCGTTTATGGACCACCGGCTACTTACGCTTCGCAAGAAACGCGCAGCTCGGCAGTCAATTCACGCCGGTTTCATGTAAGCGAGAGGTTCCTCCCGTCCTGCCGATCCAATTGGGCTGCATGCATGCATGCAGCGTGGCACTACGTCCTACATATCAGTCACTTCGCTACATCAGTTAGGCTCGACCGGTAAAGCACGTGAAGTAACTGGACTTCGATTTACCCAGTGAGTGCGACGTCGCAAATTTCGTGACTCCGAAATGATACTCGTGATTGAATCATCCTTAAAAAATTGTAAGCATAAATAATATCTTTATTCAATATCAACTATTTTGTTTTAATTTTACACAAGTATTTCCATCTAGAAGTGTATGTTTCATCAACTATAATACCGTAAACAAATCTAGTCCGTCTCGATACTCGAACCCGAGACCTCACAATATATAGCTGCAGATTCTTGCCACTAGACAGTGAAACTTTTTTACACAATGTTTATAAAAATCTTGTTATTTCGCAGTGCAGAAAGTATCATTAATCCGTGCAGCACTTTGTGGCGAAGTTGTAATGGTCAAACTTAAACGACGCCCCGTGTCGTTACGGCACGAGTCGTGCTGCAGGGCGCCGCGACACAGCAAGCTCTAAACACTATCTTATTTCCGGAGAACTTGATATTGTTTCCGTAAGAAAGTTTGACCGCAGTTTTTCAGTGTTTCGTACTTATAACGAAAGAAACAAAACCTTCTTGTTATTAGCCTGACTGACAAAGAAACCTATAAGAGTCGGTGATCTATAATTTGGCAAGAAGTTATATAAAACAATCCGAAACTAGCCAACTCAGCGGTCGCTCGTTTGAAGAGTTTAGTTGTTGCATATGAGTCGTGTAGCATTTTAGATAAAGAATAGTATAGATTTGTTTATGTTTCTTGTTTTTAAAGCCTTAGCTAGGATATACATTACATAATAATAGAAGAACATGTACTTTATTGAAAAAGGCATAATAATAAACATTTATTGCTTAAAAGTTTTCTGTTTTTCCATCAAAATTCAACCAAATTCAAAAGTCGTGAGTCTGACGCCTGCTCCGTAACCAGCTGCGTGGGACGTCATTTGCTCGTCTGTTTTCTACTTGTGTGTGTGTGTAGAGAGAGAACATAATAACATAATTACCACTTTCTAGGCAAAACTGATTGTTTTTTTTTCTGAGTACTCGTTATCAAGTACAAAGGTTTTGCTTAAACATCATCAATAAACAAAGGTTTTGACAGGAGCAAGTTTAAAATGCTTGATAAAGTTGTCTTATAATCATAATATTTTGTTTGTACCTATACTTATTATTATCATAATATATTGTTGCTGTTAGTTAGGGCCTCTCCCCCCAATCCCTTCCGGGAACACACAGGCGTTAAGGCCCCCACCACGACAAGGTGGCAGCATCTTCGGGAGGACCTATTTTATAGATTTCTCAAATCCTTTTTTTATTTTTCAGGGTCCAGATTTGATTCTTCTATAAGAATCAAGATCAAACTTCGATAAAAAAGCTCTCCGTAAAGCATTCTGTTGTCATTATACATTGTTAATTAAAGCAATATGCAAAAAGTATTTAACTGTACGGTTACACTACATAATACTAAATACTAAGAAATTTTTAAATAAGGTGCAATTGTAAAAAAACTTTTACAACAAAGTAGTATTATTTAAAGAACAATAAATTTTTTGACTTGCCTTTTTTATTCAACCCTTTTAACCACCATATAAATTATCAAAGGCTATTATACGTATACCTACTTCTAATAGTCAGAGTTGGAAAAATATTCATACTGCTGGTCACCCCATAGTGTGACGTACTTTGTTGATATCCCTGTTTGGTGTGACGAGCTTAGACAAACTTAAAACATCATCACCATCATCAGCCTAATGCATATTGTCATATAACAGGTACTTAACTGACGAACGATATGTTAAGTTTATTCGAATTGTACTCATTACAATAAAACAAGTTGTCGCGGTTTATTCTGTTATGTCACAACTCCGATCGTTCCAAAGCTTTACAGCAGCCGCGACCACGAGAAAGAAGAAAGTCTAAGAAAAAAGTTTAGTCAGTTTTTACCATCGGTGAAGTGTCATATGACTCTACAAGACACAAGAGTATACAAGCTTGATTGTGATTGTGGACTTGCTTAATCAGGACAAACTAAAATATGAATTAAAATTTTCAAAGCGGATGTTAAACATTATAAGACAAAATCTGATGATGGTGAATATACTAAATGATAAATATAAAAATAAAAATACATTCAAATTTCTATAGAGACGAGGGCTTGGTGCTTCCCTATGCTTGCAACTCAATTATAAACCTAATCAAATCAAAAACCAAAGATAACACCTGAAGACAGCTAGATATATTAAGTATACATACTCTTTTCGCATTAGTCGGAAGAACTAAATAATTATAATGATCGCCGCACACTTATCAACTCGGAAAGGGATCGTAACCGTATCACCTCGAGCCGGTCAGTATTATTTGTACGAAACTTTATACAGAAATGTACACTAATGGGAAACGTAACGTAATCGTATCGCCTTCGCTTTACGAGGCGAGGCGCTTACAATCCCTTGCACGAGTTGATAAGTGTGCGGCGGCCATAAATCTTCGGTTAGTTTAGTGAACTTGTGACAACAGGACAGACATCATGCACACTTGAGACCATTGCTACTACTAAACAGTAAATATGCTTTAAATATTTTTGTTTTGGACTCGAGCCAAAAATGTTTTAGCTCTTTATATAATAATTAATGAATGACGCCGAAATTCACGAATTCTACGACGACGACTACGAATTCACGACTATGGAATAATTATTAAACCTATAAAAACTTATCTTGTGAAACTTGTACTAAGGGAAGAAGCAAATATCGTGACCAGACAGAAATACGCGTAATAAATACATACGGAGCTACTGGAGTAATTTCGTGAACAGCTTTTCACAAATTGTATTAAATCCTAATCTGCTGTAATGCAACTTGGTACTATCCCTTACAGTTTATTAAATCACTTTTATCATAGTTACATTTAGCAATGGTGTATCGGACGTATCTAAGCTTTTGTCTAAAATTTGAAGAGCAAAAATTATTAAAATAGATTATTAAATGTAGATGTTATTAACACATAATTTGTATTTTATCCAAAATAAAGAAAGTTATAGACCTCCTATCCTTTGATGATTGATGATGATCCAATACAATTATTTTTTAATTTTACGGATGAGGTTGTAACGAAATAGTTTTCGCCAGAACATTAATTATCGTAGTATGTTGTGTAGCAGCGCAGTATTTTAAGCACCAAATAAAACTGCCCATTCGCTGTCCATCAGAATATCAACTTCACGGGCGAGCGCGCTGAACGACCCGGGACTGATTGCGCAGTCTATATCGAGTCCGATGGGCTGTCTGAACATTTTAGGAGCCAATACTGTGAATAACTGATGGAACACTCGCCTATTCTCAGGCATTTTACTTTCCGCTGCTGAAGGTAAATCCGTACTCAGGGTGAAATGAGTAGACAACAGTGAAATTACTTTCCAATGCCCAAACACATAATTTCTTCTTTCTTCAGATGTTTGGAGTATTGTAGAATATTCTAGACGTAGTCGCTGTATGTAAGTATGTGACAATGACTTGAGGCGATCTCTGGGAGATGCTTATTCTCAGCACTGCTCGTCTATTGCTTGTTTCTGATGATAACGGTTAAATAACATCACGATTCACGATATATCCTACCAACTAGTAGGCATCCTCGATGAAGTTTGCTGTAAACGGCCTGACAATCCAACACATCTATAAAGATTACAACTAAACCGTATTCACTAATACTGTCTATTTATATCACAACCCTTTGATATCGATATTGTGATACGCTCGTGACAGCCCTAGCTCACTATACCTTTGTGGATGTGTCAATTTAATGAATAAAGTTTTAGTTGTAAAGTTGTGCAGCGCAGGCCCTCGTCAGCGGATCAGATCTGAATGGATCGCTATATTTTATTACTAAATTGATAATTTTCCAAACATTGTGTAGTTATGAAGGGTGCTAGGACTATTATAAATTGCAATTAATAGTTTTAACTTCAGCTTTCTTGAATTGATTGTTGGGGATTATAAATTTCTATAACATTTCGAAGGCGGCTCTAAATCTTAGTGCCGCAGAGAGCATGTTAAGCCCTCAATCCTGCTCATGATTTCGCTCCGGTCTTGTCGAACTACCACACTGCCTGCGCACGTCTACTATATATACTGAGACGAGAAAAGTGGCAAGTCTCTATAGAGATGACAGCCGCAGGCGGCTCATTGTACCGCAGCTGCCTACTTACTTATCCTTCTTCAAGTAACAGTTGTGCTGTCGCGTTTCGTATGATTTGTAGGTTTCCAATAGCTCTCGGAAAGGTGACACTTCTTAATTTTTGGTTGTGTAAGTGTTTCTAGGCATCGCAGTTATCAGTAAGCTTCAACTGATCGTTTTAGCCCAAATGGTTACTATTTGTACTATTACATTGAGTTTTATTTATGTTGTACAAAAGCTGTTCTGGAATGACTTTTTCCCACAATGTGTTAAACAAACACGTGCAGTGTCGGGGGGAGCGGTAGTAGTTTATATAATGTGATGAGAGGTAACAGTTGGAGTAAGAATTTTCTTGAATTTCTCTTCAGCTTTACGAACATAAACGCTGATTGTGCGGCGCAAACTTGCTGAATACAGGCTCTGATTATATCACTTTGTTTAGAATACAGACGATTCAAGGAATTTTCTGGAGGCACAGCAAATTTACATATTAATTATTTATACAAAACACAAAAAAAATGTTTTAAAATTTCTTGTTGGACAAAGGATCACTTAACATTAGGTACTTAAACTAGGTTCAGGATATTCCGTAGTAGTAGTAATTATCATAACTATATAATAGGTATAGTCTGTATAATAATACGAACAAAGAAAGTAAATATTGTTTGTGGTATTACGAAACGTGCCAAAAATGTGAATTGAATTGTATCAAAGAGTTTTAAACGTTGCTAGCACAACACTGACATTATAATATGTCGTGTTAAATTGTAATTATCACAAAAATAACTAATCTTAAAAAAATACAAGCTTGGAACAAAAAAAAAGTGGTTGTTTAAAAAAAATCAAAATTAGCTGTCGGCGACATGACGTGGTTGGAGTTACACCGACAGTTCGTTGATTGATGAATGTATTCGGGTACGTCATACGATGAGTCTCTTTATATCAATATATCGATAGTACATCGCGCACATCACTAAAATGGATGAACTTGTATAGTAAAACATAATAGACCATTGATTTAGACTGAGAGTTCATCGATAAATTATGCTGTTTCTGCATTGTAGGTTAATTGTGCAGGAGTTAAGTGACCTCTATCGCTGCCTACTACTCTCCTCTCACGTCATCCACATAATCAATTACAAGATGTATAATTCATGAATTATGAATGAGAAGGGCGCTAAGGTAAGCATTAACAGTGTCTGTTATTCCGCTGGCGGTCGACTTCATATTTTGTTATCGGCTCAGCGTCGCTTCATTGACATGCATAAGTGCGGTGGATAATGTTAGCAGAATGTATAAAAGATGGAAGAATATTTTATTTAAGTTACATAATATTATCACAGAATAGAATATGTTATAAAAAAATGAAAATTATTAAAAAAACAAAAAACCCGACTGCAAAAAATAACCACTAACTAAAAAGGGAAAAACAAGTAGGTACTATAATTTAGTGTGTAGAGTATACAGTACACCGTACATTACATATTTTAATGCATTAAAAATATAATTTATACGTTAAAAATTAACATTTAACAAACAAATTACTCAAATATTGACAGTAGTTTAATTAGATTTCCACAAAAGGGTTTAATTGATGTTCGACTAATGCTAGATACAGATTGTACTAATAGGGAATATGCATGTATTTATTTTATATTTTTAAATGATAATTTACATAATTACATTAATGTAAAAAAAATATCAGCGCTGAAAAAACAATATTAAGTCCAAAAAAAATGTTTCAAATTAGTAGGCCGATAACAGCTTTTTAAACGATCATAACAACCACCAATGGCAATGCTCCAATGCTCGTGAACAATGATGTTATTTATGAACTTTGACGTCACAATTCGTTTCGACCAATGGCGTGCGTTTCACCTAATTCAATCTTCCCGCATAATTTTTGCACTTTTCAATAATTATTTTCTGATTGAAAACAAAATTATACAAAAAAATATTAATACGTACGCACATCTACAGGAAAAGACTTTACATATAAAAAAAAATATCATTATTTGAATCATACGCATATTCCCTATTGTGAATTTGTTTGTCCCGCCTGTATTAATTTTGTCTAACGACCGACAAAGTAAAGAGGTATCGTCTGCAAATAATACTATTTCATGAGAGTTATTTACTAGATAATTAAATTAATTTAACTAGTTTAATTTGTAAATTAAATTTGTGGTGGGCAAAGTTACTGAATTAATGAAGTTCCCGTAGACGTTGGAGCTCTTCTAACGAATTTTGGTCATGTGGTCGATGCAATAGTTTTTTCGGGTTAACATTACTGATGGCTAGTCCGTCTAGTGTTTTTACTCGGCTTAGAGCAACGTAAGCTTGGCCCTTGGTAAATATGTGTGAACTGAGATCCACAACGGCTCGATCAAGTGTTGTTCCCTGTAGCTTATGTACTGTTACAGCCCAAGAAAGTATCAAAGGCAACATTCTTCTTTAAATTTTCCCTTGCCCTCTAAGCGCGTCAAAGTCCACCGTACAAGGTTCAATGCGTACGCCTACTCCTCTTTGAACAACATACCCCCTCCAATCAGGAATACAAAATATTTCCCTAGCTATAAACGTAAGTTAAAAGAGTACATTTTAGAGAATCAACAAAAACAAGAAAGTTTAGTACACGATGAGAGTATAATTTGAAGCTACAACTTACCATAATATAAATTATACATTGATTAATCGATATACATAGATTCAATCGGTATTGCGCTTGCATGGTTGGCCTATTTGTATAACATTTTCACATACGTGAATTAAAAATTTGTTAATCTTCAAATGAAAAATGTGTACCACGTATTTGTCTTATTGTGTCCTTATTTTTGTCCGGCTTGTTTAATGTTTAGTATAAGTTTTTTATTTCTTCATCCATTTTATGTTGTCATACTTAATATTAATGTTTTACATTAATGTTTCAAAAGTAAGTTTTAAAGTGTTGTTTATATGTGTTATTTGTGTGTATCAATATTCAAAGAATTAGGTTATTCAAAGAAAAACGTATTCTACGCGTTTCCTATACGATTACATACTTTTTCCGCCTTTCTTTTACATATTACATTTGCTGAACAAAAGTTTGACATGAGATCTGTACTCCTCCTTCTTATCTATGTTTCAACTGTATCTGTCGTAACGTTTTGCCAATTTTAAATATGTTATTGTATGTGGTGTTTAAAAGTAGTGATCTATTAATTTATATATATATATATATTTTTATTTTTTATTATGTCACTTGTAGGTTATATGTTGGTACGACCCTGACCTCACCAAACGGCTCAAGCGGAAGACCGGCGCTGACAATTTATGCCAGCAAATGCCGAGTTTGAGACCGATTTACAAGGACGACCAACGTTTTATAATTTGTAAACTCTGTAACTTTAAATTGTGTGTCTCTTAGTAAATAAATGTTTTCTTTCTTTCTTTCTTTCTTTCTTTCTTTCTTTGATTTCCTTGGATCGTTGGGTCATCGAATTCAATGAACACTGCTTGCGGCAACTCCCCTGTCTCTAGTTGGTCCCTACGAAGAGCCGGTCAGTCCATACTTCGGACAACACCCATAGCACCATTGACTAGGCCGCGGTTAACATTGATGTTACGACGTAATGTTACTCGCGATCCAATGCCAATACATAAAGTGCTAAGGATGCCCCCCGTTTTGTTAGGATCATCAGGCACGAACTCTTTTCGTGGGCATTGACCATACGTTTTGGCTTCTATAGAAATGTCTACCGCATTTACCTTATACAGCCTCAATGATTTTCCCAACTCCGCAGTCATTTGTGAGTTGTAAGTCTACCTGCCGTACAGTTGAAAAAATTCTAACTGCTTCTCCATCGGCAAATTGACCTTCTAGTGGGATTCTGCGGCTATCTAGGATTTCCAGTTGTTCCATGGTAAGTTCCCCAACACGGAGATTATTTAAAATATTCACAAAGGAATTGTCTCCTGCCTGTCTCATGTTTTGTGGTAACTCACAGAAACTAAACAAATGCCACATATTGGTTTCACCGGAAAAACTAGATGGCTGTCGAAAACAGTATGAGCCTCTAAGAATTTTGGAAACTGGCGGCAACTGCATAAGGTCTCTGAACAAAATTACATTTATCCCACCAAAAAAGCTTTGATTTTGTTTAAGTTGTTGCAGCCTGAGGTGAACATTTCTGATGGTCATATAAGGCACCATAGATATCTCATCAATAATAAGCCAATTTATTGATCTCCACTTTTGGCGCTCTCTTTGTAACCTTTCTCCAGTAAGTGCTCGTAAAGACTCAGGTCGACCTTTCTCTATGGGAAGAGCAAAAGTGGAATGCAAAGTACTTCCACCAATGAGGCTGGCCGCTACTCCGGTTGGTGCAGTAACTACCACAATTTTGCCCAAATCTGTACAGCTTAACCGACGTATTTGTTCAGTCAATACTTTTAGAGTAAATGTTTTACCAGTACCTGCTCCGCCAGTGACAAAAATCAATAATTGACTGGTATTTGTCGCATCTAATAACTTTCAGATATTTTTTTAAACAGTTGGCGCTGACTTAAATTAAGCGATGCAACAGCAGATTCAAACTGATTATCAGGCATACCGATGTTATTTGGCTCTTCAATGTCATCAATTATAAATTGCTTGACGTCGTTTAGAACGCGATCAATAGGCTGATATAAACTTGTGTCCTCAATTGGCTGCTCCAAAACCTCCGCTGCAAGGTTTTCAGCCACGATACGGCTTATAGCTTGTTGTATTTCAGTTTCTACATGCATCAATGTTTCGCTATTAAAACCATCTTGCAGCGGACGTAATTGATCTCTTATGGCCGAGAAAGCTTCTCTGGCTGACTCAAATCCTTCTAACAATTCTTCTTCGGCCCGAAATGGAACATGAGTCAAGATCAAAGAGTAGTAATATGCTTCTGGATCTGAAGCTAAGGTAAAATAGCGAGTTCGAAGTATAGCTGCACATGTTCGCTTTCTCATTCTACCCATATTATCCAGTAAATTAATATACTGACGTCTAGGCAGCTCCTCGTTATGAGTATCATATGCCTCTAAATCTTGTTGGTCTTCATCAATGTCGATTCTCGATGACACGACGTCGTACCATATAGCAAACTCTCCTAAACTCAAATAGAGCATTTGAGAATGAGAGAGAGAGAGAGAGAGAATGTGGTCTGTGGACATATCTGTCAAAGACGTTTTTGTATGGTTCAGAGTTTTCTGTATCAATTCTTTGTTCAGGGACGCAAGTATTCACAAAAACACATTTACGTGAGCTGTCTCTTAGTTTTAAATGACACAGACGAAACGCACATTCATTGACAGAAACTTCTCTGTGAGTTAGGATTGCATTTTGTATGGCAAAAATTAATCGCCCAGAATTATTTTCACCTCGAGCCCTCACATTTTGTATGGCTTGTCTAATAGATTTAGACACTTCCACTGGCTCAGCTTTTGATATATAGGTACTAAGAAATATAATACACCTAAAGCTGAACTACAAGGTTGTAGGTCAATGTTAGAACGCCATAATTTTAATTTGTAACAATCTATCATTGTTTCTGATTCAGTTCTTTGTAGTACATAGAACCTTCCACCGTTCCTTACTGCTTGGTCATCGTCTAAGATTTCAGTCTTTTCTGAGATTGGTCTTGGAA
>LUGF01017216.1:517673-543476 GCA_001625245.1 Calycopis cecrops | reverse complement strand
TAATGAAGGTGATTTAGTTTATATACAAAATAGAAACAGTTTAAATAGAGGGAAATTAGAAGTTATTAGATCAGGACCTTATAGAATTAAAAGAAAATTGTCAAATGTGATGTTTCTTATTGATAGTGGATTTAAAAAGAATGAATCTAATTTATTCCACGCTAGCAAATTGGTTCCTTATCGGAGTGATGGTTACCATCTTTAAAAAAGGGGGATGTAAGGTTGAATATACAACCTTAGGTATATATGGTAATATGTCATATTATTAAAACTATTTATGACTGTTTAAATGTCAACGATATTAATTTAGATTGTAATGTATTGAGATTCGACAATTGTGTAAATTCAGGTAATGTTTATAATTTAATATTAGTATATATTTATCAATGTATTTTTGTATTCTTAAATCTTTCTATATATTACAGTTCTTAACTGCATTCACAAGTTTTATTTCAATAATTAGTCGTTGAGTCACGACTTATATAGATATAAAATGGACTACATATAGAAGAAAAATAATTTATGAATTAAATTAGTTTTATAACAAATTAATTAATGGTAAATAAATTATGACTACGGAAATTATTATAAACAACGAAAGTTACTATGAGGTACTATGAAGTATAACTATTACTTATTTAATAAAATAAACCATGTTAAAGGAAATTACTTTTGTAACGAAATAATGTAATGAATATTAAACTATGACTACGGAAATTGTTATAAACACCGAACCATAACAAAATTGTTTTAATTAAGTTGAAAGCCGCACCGCTAAAATGCAATTATGAAGACAACCGTCAACGACGTCTGCCCTCACGTGTCTGGCCCGTTTGGGTCGCTCACTCACATAGGAAGCCCTGCTCGCGCCACCGCGCCGCGCCGCCCGCGCCGTTAATCATTTCATTTTGTTATTATTTAGTTTGTTTCATTCTCGGTACAAGTCTAAGTATATTTATAAATTTTTTGTTCATTTATTACCGATTTTAAAAATTCTTTGACCATTTGAATGTGATTCTGATTAATATACTATTTTAATTATAAAAAAAATCTAACTACATACATACACTTGAAAAAATGCCTACAAAGTATCTTTCATCGCATGCGCTGCATTTGCATGCACGCAAAAAGTATTTAAGATTTGAAAGTTTTATTTTTTAAACGTTATATCTTTCATTTGAAATTGAAACTGCAAGTTATATATACTATTGGAACTCTTCATTTTGATACCCCACTCGATGGGTTTGGTAAAAAAAAAAAATTTTACCTTACAATGTGGGGTCCGAAATCTGCCATTTTGTTTTTTTATTTTTTTTATGTACCCAGTGTCACTCGCGCTATCAAGACGAATCTAACGACACCACATACGTTAAAATCCTTCCAGCTGTTGAGGCTATAGCAGGGAACATAGAAATCTACATACATACATACACTTGAAAAACATTACCCTCCTTTCTGTGGCAGTCGGGTAAATACAAACAGATTCGGAAGCAAATTTGCCTTAATAAAATTATTCTGCCACAATGAAGTTCGGTTGCTGCAAATCATCAACAGATGGCGGCAGTAGTATTCTGACCTGTTCAAAATGTAAACATAATTACCACACCCAATGCATTTATCCTACCGCCAAGAAACAGGATACCGCAAATAAATTGCCATCTATATGGATATGTCCTAAGTGTACGGCAAGTACGTCAAGGCCGAATAATGATAATACACCTGTGAGGGACATACGCGGATCTCAACTCCTAGATGTCATTTGATTGTCATTTCATTGATAATGCAAAATCCTAAATCTCGAAAATAATATTTATGTACAGGGATAAGGAATTTGTGGCCTAAAACAACTTGCGACTCTCCCTCGGTCCTTTAGCTTTTAAGCCGTTTCTGAGATAATGGCTTTTAGGTGCCCGTAAAAAATACTTTCGTTAATATTTAAAGTGCTAAGAGGCAGGTTAAGATATAATATACGTCAGATGCTTATTATGATCTCCAGTATAAAGACCAGACCAGACCAGACAAAATCCATACACTAGTTTACAGTTTAGTAAACGTGATTTACACAATGAACAAAAAAAGCTTCATGTGAAACGTCACCAAGACAAGATCCAATAACGAAAAGTCATCAAATCTCAACTTACATTTATCAACGATTTATCATGACTTCAGTATTTGGTAGGAGTTTTTTATAATTTTTAAACTGAGCGATGAAAAGGGGGCAAATGACTTTTTAATTACAAAACTAATAACCTGAAGTTCGTAGCATGTTCGTAGCAGCCCGTAGCTGCGCTACGAATGATCGTGTCTTTAATTGCCTGTGCCATGGCCGAGCATAACTCTACTATGTCATAAATCTTAATTGTATGTTGCTCGTGAACCTATTAAATGTTTTCTTGGTAACGTCGCTAAAAACCTTCACACCCAAAAACTCGAAATATAAACAATATAATCGTAAAAGCGTGTTTCTGATCACGTAAATTGTACAACGAATCTCCCTGAGGCTGTTTAATCTTTTTAACGTTAAAAATATATGATACCCTTGTATTGAGCGTGATCTGATAAAACACATTCAATTAAGATTAAATCAAACGCTTTCGTACGTGTTGAGCGTTAGTTCTGTTGGATTATCAAACAAGCGTTTGTGCTCATTTCCATTTATTTGTTAATCTGATAATAAATGTAAATGAGCTTGTTTAATGCTGTGTACTAATTAGATTTGTTTACAAATCGGCTATAACTTTATATTATAATTCCTTAGTGATTTAATTGTGATGGTGTTGGCTTTTGTTAGAAATATATTTATTACATTTTCCATGGTTACGTGACTTCTAACCAGCCCTTTATAGAGCACAGAAAATGCAGAGTCTATTTCTTCCTTGTCCTCGTTACAAAAAGTTACAGTGTCATTGACCCGATCTGATATTAATAAAACTGAAGCAAATGTTCTCTTTACTATCATCGTTTTCTAAAAATTAATCTTAAGGAAGGAAAGACATCTAACAACAAACCATATCAACTTTAAGTAAGATGTAGTGCCAAACTACATAATTGCATGCAGTCGAATTGGGCCGGCACGTCCGGGGAGGTACCTCTCGCTTACAAGAGACCGGCGTAAAGTGACAGCTGTGATGTCGCGTTTCGTGCGGTATTTAAGTAACCGGTGGCGTATGGAGGTGGGAAGAGAAAGGATCTGTATAGCGTCTATGCGTATGTCTATGGGCGTCGGTAGTCATGAAAATGACCTCGACTGCTCGTTGATCCCCCATACCATAAAAAAAGCTTTAATTATAAGCTAAATACAGTACCGGATATACCACTAAGCTGACTAGGCCGTAAACTAGAAGCAGGCGCCTGGTAAACAATACTGAACCTCACCACTCAGACAGAATCACTCAGGTTAATTTGGAGTTAGGGCTATCCTGCATGACTTAAGACCATTGTCTTAAACTTAACCCTTACTACTTAACTTAACCCATAGCCATGCACAAATTTTGCATTCAAAATTAACATCTAAATACTAAAAAAAGTGTGTGCTTTAGACCATACAACTGAAGTAAAACTTAATTATTGATTTAATACACAAATTCATTAACAATTACATAACATTTATTTTTTATATGCAAAAAAGTTTCACATAAATCGTATTTGAATTTTGAATTTGAACGACTACTGCCATTGGCCTCGCCCGATGTGTGATTTTCGTAACGCGCTCGCCAGCTTACCTACTCCCCATATAAAGCGCGCGTACAGAAGTTTTACTTCAACAAGATCCATTATAAAGTATAATCAACAACAACACTTTAATAACAAGGTTTCAATAACAAACCGAGCATGATCTTTACTATTGCGCGCCCCACAGTCGAGACAAGGACAGAGCCACGGTCCAGGCACATACAACCCTAAAGTGCCCAATAAACAGCACGATTGATAGTTTTATACAGATATATATTTCGCTCTGTAATTGCGTTATTACGCATTAATGAATTTTCATGTTGATAATGAAAATAAACGATATCTGAATATATAAAATGGAATGTTTGTCTGTATGTTCTTTACAGAATTGTAAACTATACATTTGAAAAGTTGTTATGCATGAGCACACGAAGGTTTCTGAGTTGGTACGACCAATTTTCGACAGATGGCGCCACGCGTAGCAATGCACGCAAGGTACATCTGGTTTTGAATTAAATAGTATTGACAAACACAGTTTCACTTTTAATTTTGCTTTTAATCCATTGAAATAACGGATCTTAAGACATTCTTAATGTACAAAGGACCTCTTAAGAACAATACGAAACAAATTGAATTCGTGAAGAAAATGCAAATGATTCTTCAAAGATTCTTCGAAAAGTTGCCTTGCGTTTTGTTTATTTTATTCAGATTTATTTAGGGAGCCCAGATCGGATTTATTATCGTCCTACGAACGTGTTTTTTTATTAATTTATGGTTAGGAATTTTGTAGAATGGTGAATCGATATAACTTTTGGTAATAAAATAATTTTCTGTACTAATATTAATCTCATTCGACGTGTTTCTCTAACATTAACCATATTATGTGTCACTAAACATTCAAAATTCGTTCTTTTTATTATTAAAAGGTTAATAAAAGGTTTTTATATACAGGGTTATTGGAGATGCGACCGGATTCTTTTAAGGGGTAATAAGGGACATAATTTGCAGCTAATTCGTTCTACATTGTAGTATCCGGAAGTGAATGTTGTGTGATATAATTTTTTCCTATTTTTTTTACAAAAAATATTATTTATTCAACAACGTCTATACAAATATACATTAATGGTGGCCCAAATTGCAGCGACACCGTTGCATAATATGGGGTTGTGCGTATTGTTACATATCATGGCCGTCGTAGTAAAAAATATTATTAATGTTAAATTATATTATAAAATAATGTACCTAATGTAATGTAACATAAAGCTGAAATAATACATGCAAATTCATTTTTCGCATATGAAGTAAACAAGCATATGCTAAGTACTTCCCTTACAAGATCCGGAAGAATTATAATGCAGAGATAAGGAGACTTATTGCATCCGTCTCAGGCACATCGATGTTACCGAGCCCAAAACATGCGAACTCATCAAATAACGAAATAGGTTAAATCTCCCGCAAATGGAATATAGCTTTTATTTCAACGAGCAATACGGTTTAGTTTTGTCTGATAAATAGACGTAGAATTTTGCCAGAAATAAATGAAGATAAAAAAATAGATTTTAATTTAGAAAATGGAACATTTTTATAATTATATGGCGTAACCAGAAAAAATATTTTTTCACTGTTTAGCAAACCTCTTATTAACGAATCTTAAATGTATCTTGTTTTTTTGTTCTTATTAAATTCTTGTAAAAATCTAAATCAACAGCACCAATAGTCTATTCAGTGTAAATTTATTATTCTCAGTAGAAACAAAATGCCAGTAAAGATGAGATCTACACCAGTAATTACTACTGAGTTCCAAGAAAACTGAACAATAAACTTGTATCGTAATAACCGAGTCTTAAACTCCTGCGAAACTGTTACAAAACCTGTTTCTATTTCCTGCTCGAACAAACAAAACGTACAACTGTCTCCCTTGTGTTACTGGAGATACGACACACAACCCGCACATGCTATTGTGTTCATACAATCTTTGAAACTGCGATACGATCGAAGAGAAAATATCAAGTAAATAGATATTGGAAATATCTCTTGTATTAGTTGATCGACAGTATGAGTTCATTACTACCGACGCCATAGGACAGTCAACGTTGTGCAACTTGTCCGGTAGTTATGTATTGCCATGCCATTGCAGCCGTCTCGCTTACCTCTTTCAAAGTAGTACTACTACTACATCAGTGTGGCTTGACCGGCGCACTTAAAACCCATAAGTGTAACTCCAAGTTCCAAAATTTGTAGCGTTTGTGGCGGCGACTGATATAAGAAATAGAAATAACCTTGCATTTTTGGTTCTCCCCGCGACACAAATTCGAGACCTTACGCACTGCGCCGCTTATCTTTTAACTTTTTTACACAATGTTTATACAAATCTCGTAATTTTGCAGTGCAGAAAGTATCAGCCGAGCAGCACAACTTGGGTGCAGGCTTTTTTCTTTGCGGCGAAGTTGGAATTGTGAAACTTAAACAAGTTTCCGTGTTACAACAGCGCGTGTTGTGCAGCAGAGCGACGCGACACAATAACGAGCTCCGGAACACTATCTTATTTCCCGTTAACTTGGTATTTTTTCCTTAAAGACTTATGACCTCATTTTTTTAGGGTTTCGTAGCTCAATAGAAAAACGATACCTGGTATCACTTTGTATCCGCCCGTCTGTCCGTCTTCTTTCCTCATTCTTTTTAGGGTTCCGTAGTCAACAAGGAACTCTTATAATTTCTTAATTTCTTCGTTTATCTGCGGTTTTACTCAGAGACTATAAATATTAGAAAGCTGTAATTTGGTGTGAGTGTGTAGATTAACCATGACAAAAAAGTGGTAGAAAAAACCGCACTGGACCTTCTTTTTTAAATATATTTGTTTAGAAAAACATATTGTATGCAAAGATATTTATTGTTCATGGTACAAAGCAACCAGTACTAAACAAGAAGTTTGCTAAAGTACTTTTTTCTTGGACTGGAGCCAGTAATATCATAGCTCTATGATAATAATTGATGGCGCCAAAATTTACGAACCGTAACGAACAACGAGCATAACTATATAAAAACGGTGGAGCAAATGTCGTGTCCGGGCAGCAATGCTCGTATACATACAGACCTAAGGTTCGCACAGAAATAACCTGCTCGTTGGGCTTATTTTTATAGGAGATATTTTGTAATTATCGACGTCCACTTACATCTGCATATGCAAATGCAGATATGACTGCCTCGTGGTCTAGTGGTAAGCATGTTTAACCACAGACGCGGGGTTCGGGTTCGAATCTCGGGTCGGACCAAAAAGTGTAATTGGGATTTTTCAATTTCTAATAACAGTCCGGAGGCAGGAAGTTCTCGGTGTTACACCCCCGTGCCTCGGAGAGCACGTTAAGCCGTCGGTCCTGCGCCGGATTTTTCACCGGTCGTGTCGGACTGCCGTGCCATCGAAATATGAGAATGAGAGAACAGAGAGTGCAATTGTGTTCGCGCACACACTTGTGCACTATAATATGTCCTGGGCAAAAGGCTCGTCTATTGGTATTAGACGGCCGCCGAGGCGCGCCGTAGCCGAAATCGGCTAAGTGGACATTATGCAGACTTAATTGCACTTCTTCATTTTATACCCACAATATGCCACCATTTATTCACAAACTATATTAAACCTTAATCGGCTGCAATTCTTCATGTACTACTTTTTACATTGTTTAATATCTTAATAATTTTCAAGAAGAAAGCACATAGTAATACTCAATACTGCTACTCATAGTTAGTTCCAATAACAGTAACATAGTTCTTAAAATGATAGCAGTAGGTACAGTGAGTATCGGACGTATTTTTGTTTTTCAAAAAGTTTTTGATACAGCTATCTAAGTTTTTGAGATTTTTTTACGCACAAATTATATTTATTACTAAAAAAACTTTATAAAATCTTGATGCTACTAACATATAAGTACGTATTTTATCCGAAATTAACAAATACGAGCAAGCTTTTATTATATTGTTCGGGCTCTAAATATCTTGGGAAAAACATTAATTAATTATTATTTATCACAGTACCGCCTGTTACAGCGGAATATATGAAGCATCAAATGGAACCGCCCATTCGCTGTCCATCACAATATTAACATCACGGCCGACTGCGCTGAACGACCCGGGACTGATTGCGCAGACTATATCATCCCCGATTGGTTGTCGGAGCAGTTTAAGAGCAACAATATTGTTAATTACTTGTGGAACATGCGCCTACTTATCAGGAATTTTATGTTCCACTTCTGAAGGTAAAGGCATGTGATAGGTTTTGAATGAAATGAGTGGACATCAGTAAATATAATGTCCAAACACGTATGTATTCTCTGGCAGACGCCTCAGCATTGCACATCTTTTGACTGTTGCTGATGGTAACTAATCCTCACACTAAAATATCCTATCTTGTAGGCATTCTCGGTGAAGGTTATTATAAGTTTTGCTTTCAATGGTCTGACAATGTTTTTCATGGATATCTGTTATGATGATATCGATATTGTCCTGCGCTCGTGACAACCCTAGCCCACGATACCTGTATCGGACGTACCCAATTAATTAATAAAGTTTCAGTCGTAAAGTTATAAGAGAAGTTCGTCATCGGATCAGAAGGGATCGCCAAATTTTATACTGTAATTAATAAAATAATTAATTTCCCCAAATGTATAAATAACTTATATGTAAGCTTACTTGTTATATGTAAGCGTTAGGATTATTGTAATTTGATATCAACAGTTTTAAGCTTCAGCCTACATGACTTGCTTTTAGGTAATTATCAATTTCTATAACAGTTCGAAGTCGGGAAGGTGGCGGTGGTGTGTCTGTGCTACGGAGAGCATGCCAAGCTGTCAATCCCGCACATAATTTCTCTCCGGTCGTGTCGAACTACCATCCCGTCGGGGCACATAGGCCTATGAAATTTTACGTTTACGCAGGGGAGTACATTTACTTATGATACCCGGTTGGCCCCTAGACTTATGTCAGACTTGACTCTTAGTGTAATACCGACTAAACACCTGGTGCCTTCAGCCGCTATAATTGGAGGGCCCTGGATCTGCAAGCAACAGGATCCCTCCAGCGATAGGCTGGCCTCGGCTATGAGGCTAGACTTCTCCTCCTTGGGGTCTGTCCGGCTGCCTCTGAAGTCTCTACTACGATGAGGGTCAAGCTCCAATACTGAACCCAGGCCCCAGTACTCCAAAGGAGCACGCCACCAATATCCGAATGGCCACGTCACTTGTTCCAAGCCAAGCCGCCTTATGCTGAGTCAGAGGGACGGGAGGAGGACTTCGAGTGGAGCTGCTCTTAGTCTAGCCTCTCCCTCCTAGCCTGGGTGTAATAAAATAAACAGAGAAAGTAATTAATAATTGTGATATTACTAAACGTGCTAAAAATGTTAATTTTATTATATCGACTAGTTTTTGCAAGTTGCTGGCACAACACTATCATTTAATATATATTAAGTAGTACATATCACAATAGGAACATAACCTAAAATATAAGCTTTATAGGCCGTCAAATTATTATTCTCAAAGTTGAGTTGTTTAAAAACATTTTTCGTATCACAAACGTCGACAAATTAGTTGTCGGCGACATGACGTGGCTGGAGTTACACCGACAGTTCGTTGATTGATGAATGTGTTTGGATACGTCATTAATCTTAATGAGTAACCGTCAGTGGGACTCCTTATATTGATATGTCGATAGAAAAAGCGCACATCACTAACTAAAAGGGTTCGCGAACTTGTATAATAAATCATCGTAGGCCATTAACTGAGAGTCCATCGACTGAATTATGGTATTGCTGCATTATAAGTTAGTTGGGCTAGCGTGTAGTAACTGTGTAGCTTACACCAATAGTAGAGTGAAGTACTGCGTTGTTTTGAATTTATGCGCAGTTTTCGACAGTTTCAAGGTCATTAAAGCCTCTCCAATTTGAAAGAAAGCTATGACAATTTTTATTTTTTTCACATCTAAATGTTAAACCAAGCCTTCTAGTGAATGGTACAAAGCCCACAAACATTCACACAGCTGATTGACGCTTCTTCTTTTTATCGGGATCCTACTGGACTACTGGAAACTATTGTAATTAAAACCTGGAATAATGATTACTTAAAATGAATATTATGAAGATTTTATTGGCTAATTCTCACCAACAATGTAATAATACATAATATCTAGACGGTTCGATCTGTCCGTACCCTGATATTACGTTGTGTCCAATCTGTCAAAAGATGAACATCACTTTATTGTAACTATGAAATTAATTTCCTTTATTGACAAAAGCTGGCAGAAATCATGTTACAATATAAATCTCCATCAAGAAGTGACAACAAACTCCATCAGCTATACAATTGAATTACTTATGTCACGGGGTGTACAACTACAGTAGATGAACTTGTTAGTTAGTTTGTGTGTCTGTTTATTACGTTTAAACTAGTTCACACTTCACTTGCTACTCGGTACACGCGCACTTACTTGGTGAGTACTTCTACAAACTTGTGTAAATTAAACTATTTCAATAATTTTCTTATCGTCTAATCGAGTGGTTTTTGCTTAGACCATTGCGCCATGGAGAAAACGACAAGTGTTAAATAATAATAATAAATATAAGAATACTAAGACCTGAAAGAAATTTGAAAAATTTCCATATTTTAAATGACCTCGTAACTAAGCAGGCATTCAGAGGGTAATAGGTTAGGAAGTTACTAGGTATTAGGTAGGAGAGGTTCTACATCGACCGCTGCCTACTAATCTTCTCTCACAACCTACACATAATCAATTACAAGATGTATATTTCATGAATTTTAAACGTGGAAGGCGCTGAGGTAAACATAAATAGAGTTTGTTATTCCGCTGGCGCGTCGACTTCATATTTTGTTATCGGCTCAGCGGCCGCGGCGCTTCATTGACATGCAAAAGTGCGGTGGATAATGTTATCAGAATGTACAAAAGTTAGAAAATGTTTTCAATAAGTTCAAGAACTTAAAAACCTATTGTTTTCGAAGCTATATAATTAACACTTCCTTATATTTTTATACTTGCTTCTAACACCGTATTAACCTGTTGGAAACAGATGATGTTGCGGAGGTGAGTCTACAACATACCTAATTATTCTTGATTGAATGAATCTTAATTGTATGTACCGTGAAACACTCATACTGGCAGCGAATTATGAAGCGCTTAAAATTAAACAACTGAAATTCAACAGTTTGCTCATAACAGTAAGTTGGCTGTAAAATTCTAAATATACTTACGTTATAGCAGTATAGTTTCTGTTGGAAATGGAGATCGTTCAAGTTACTGCCATTGTTAGAACTTATGCAATAACTGTTAATTAATGTCAGAAGTTTAACAGAGAAATTCGTAAAGCGGCAGCGATCCGGTATAATCTGGTTTCATCCGCTTTAAAAATAGTTTGGAACAAAATCGGTTAATCCGGTTACTATACTTCATGTTATCTGAAGGTTTTTCATTATAATTTAAACAAAAGCTGTATTTCATTACAAAGTCAAGGTATATTTTTTATATCAGAGTGCGGAAAATGTTGCTAAGCCCATAACATCGCACGACTGTTCCAAATTGGTTAATATATTTTTATATTTGCGTTGGTTACGACAGGGCCAAGGTTTATATGTAGGAAGATATTTGAAAAATGGTGCAGAAATGAAAAATAAAACGGATTGAAAAATCCTAACTTTTCTTAGTAACGAGATGAAATATCCAACATGTTACATACCACGTTACCATGACAACAAAGTATGCAATTATAACAGGACAACGTCTGTCTGTAAATTCTTAATTTATACAGTTTGTTTTATTTACGTCAAATAATGATGTGCAAAATTGATAATCCAAAGTAATTTTTATACAATTCGAAAAGGGTCGAGGGATTTAAAGCATAAAGTAACTTACGACTCTCCCTCGGCCCTTTAGCATTTAAGTCGGTTTTGAGACAATGTCTTTTAGATGGCCGTCATAAATACAGTCGCGTTAATATTTGAAAGTCTACGAGGCAAGTTAAGATGAAATATAATTCAGATATTAATTATGTCTAGTGATATTTAGTAAAAATTAAATATCGTATGTATCGATCTTCGCGGTTGACATGTTGTCATCGTAACTAAGTAAAATCGTAACAATCTATGTAGAATTTTCAACATTTGCAAAAGACGTATAGAAACTTCATCAATAACTACGTGCATTTTATATGACAATGTGTCAAATGCATGGTAGTGTGTGTAAAGTTTTATTTATGAAATTAAAGTTCTTTATAAGCATTATTATTGGAAAATATTAGCGTTCTGCACTTCTCTTACACGTACACTATAAGTGTGCCAAATTTCATACTATTTCGCCCGCGCAATTATCGTGAAAATGTTCCCGAAGTTTTTGCTTCACGTAATAATATATAGATTTGGAATAAGAAAAAAGTGAAGATCGCATTCATAGACTACTTGCATGATTAACGCTCAAAAACGAACAGATAGACATAAGGAATAAATGACAAAATGTGAACATCATTAAAATATCAGAGAGGATCATCATCAGTCAGAGAGTGAGTAAAAGGCAGTGCCACGCTGCATGCATGCACGTAGCATAATTAGACCGGCACGACCGCAGAGGTACCTCTTGCTTACACGAAACTGGCGTGAAGACACAGCTCTGCTTTTGCTTTTTGTGTGGTAATAAATGTTGCCGATGGCCGGAGGTGCGAGGGCAACGCATCTGTATATACAAAGGGATCCTTCGGTGCAATCAGCCTCGACCAAGATACCAGGACTCGTAATGAACTACTGCGCACTGCTGCCGCGACAAAACTTGAACCGTGGCCTGGCCACATTATATATGGCCTGGGGTGGCCATCAAACAGCACAATCAACAGCTTTAGAGAGATCGAAATAACACATAGACAGTAAATGCGCATTTTGTTAACGAATAAATATATGAAACAAATTGTGTTGACATGCAGTTTCAGTTTCAATTTGGTGTTTGATCGATTGTAACAACTAATTTTGAACAATTGACATCGACTCCACCAAATTTTGTACTGTACAGGAGCTCTTAAGAACTGTACAAGATAAATTGAATTTGCCGAGAAAATGAAAGATATTTCAACGATACTAGAAACGTTGTCTTGGATTTTATTTGTGTCTTATAGTAACAGAAATAAAATACAAGACATTTCTAAGTAATTTTTCAAAGCATCAATTTTATCTTAATGGTTTCTATAATACATAAAAAGTTTAAAAAATAAAATAACACAAACTACTAAAAAATTATATAGTTTTGAAACTTTTGTGTTTGTTAAATAAATTCGCAATTATTTGTATTTATGAAAGACGTTATTTCAATACACGCTATCCTGACAAAACAGCTCTGCCGTCATTAAGAACGGAACTATGTAGTGGGAAACTGTGACTCTATGTCAGTGCGTATACACAACCATCTGCCACAAGGCCTTAGAAACCTACCACTGTGTACACAATTGCATAAATGGCTTGTAGAAAAGAGTTTTTATACAATTAAATAATTTTCAAATTATAAATTTTGATTAAAATTTATAATTTAAAAATTACAAATGATTTTAATATATAGGTACTATTTATTACTTTGTTGAATAATTGAAATATTTATTTTGATTGTTTGTATTTATGTTTTAATAATGTGTTATATGTTCTTTGTATGCCATAAAATAACATGGCAAACGTGCTGGACTAAATATCATTATTTATTATCTTCGCATTTTTGCAAAGTAAAGAATTTGAATATGGTACGCAGTTACGGGTGTTTTGAGGAATCCTTATTGGAACTGAGATTACTTCAGGTATTAAAATAATATTCTGTATAAATATTATTTTTCCTCCTAATTGTCTTCGTTAATCACGAAGTTAATAACATTTTCGGAGAAAGGTTCTTTTATACTTAAAAGTATTAATAAAATAAGGTAAAAAGATAACGACAACTTATAGACTCTAAAGTCTCTTCCCTTTTTACTTTAACTTTTATTTCTATAAAAAGGAATTTGTTTGGTAAATTGAAAAGGGCGATTTTAACCTTTTGTCTTTAAAGATATTTAGTTCACTCACCTTGTCACTGGCAGACTAGATTTACCCTTGTGGTCGTTGTATTTTATCGTTGAAACGATGTGATTTGTCGCCGTTGATTTAAAACTGATGTAGATGCGTTTTCTTCCAGCAGAAACACGTCATCTCGGGGCTTTAAACACATCCCTCCAGCCTCCAGAGATTGTGCATTCCTTTCCCTTCTATGTCCTTTTTAGCGTAATGGGGGAGAGGTGGAACTTATACGGTATCCTGGTCAGCGGTCAGCCATATGGACACAGAATATGGGTTGCCAAAATCCTCAACTGTCCCAAACCAGGCTGCGGTAATTCAGGGTAAATCATCTCTAGAACAAAATTTTATTTTATTATTTTTACTCCCACTTCATTACCTTTTCATTGCCAGGATTTAAGGATTAGTGTTTAATTTAAGTTTAATACCTACTTAACTATCGCAGACCTTAATTTTAAAATATGTGTATTTCTGCCTAAAACATAAAAAAGAACAGACAGTTTGACTGAACAACAGATCTAACAGATTGTTAACATCATCTGCATCCTAATTGGTGAAGGGTGTGCACAAATTAAAACAGCCATACCAACACAAGTCATATAACACAATAATCAACAGTATAAACATTACGAAATATCCCGGGATTCCGCAATTTTTGAAATGAGTTTTTTCGAACATCAATATGCTGCCTTTCTAAATGACTTCCCGGCGGCAGATGGGTAGGCGCGCAGGCCGGGCCGCCCTAATATACAATACTCATTTAAACCTTACGTACGATGGTATTGTGTAAGCAAACTTTTTATTAGACTTCTTATTTCTCTCTTCTTCCAGCACAGGCTGTTTTATTTATAGTCAGCCCCACGACGCGGTTTTGTTTTTTATAAAAATAACTTACAGGAGATATGGAAGCAGATCAAGCAGTTGGAACAGTTGGATTCTCTTTATGGTTTCCCCTCAAATATCACCGGTAACTCACAAACTCCAAGAAATGGGACCGTAGAGCTGCTGTATTATGTAAGCATGAATTAGACGACGCCCACAGGCAGCTGCAATATCACAAGTTTTGCAGTTGAGTTCGAATACGCTCTATTTTAGAAATCGCTTAGTAATATCGTAAGTAATTTTAGTAAGAGGTAGAGTCACACTGCATGCTTGCATGCAGCCGAATTGGGCCGGCATGATGAGTACCTCTCGCTTACCGACCGGCGTAAAACATGTAAGAGGCCTGTGGCTTATGGGGTGGGAGGAGAAAGGAGAGCAACGCATCTGTATAGCCTCTATTCGGAGGTGTATGGGCGTCGCTAGTCATAAAAATGGCTCCGATATATGAAGTATATTGTAGAACAATACTTTAGAACATCGAAATGACTTAATGCGAATTTGATAATGAAATTCAACTAAAACTACAATTTCTCGGTACACACTGAAAAATGCGGTGACACATGCCGAACTGACATAATATTTCTGTAGGTAAGCTGATTAAGGTTGCTGGAGAGACGCTCGCCGACGAGTCGATTGATAATCAAATCATCGTGCGAAGTAAAAGCAAAAGCTGTTTCGCAACAAACTTTATCCGATAAAAGATATTTTCTTCTGTCGACAAAAGTAATGTACAATACACGTATGTGTTCTTGTGTGCTTTACTTTGTTGTTCCTTGAGTTTGTTCAACATTCCCAGATCCGTTTAACCCAAGTGCATTAATAAAATATGCAGTCCAAGTAAATGTCACGAGCAATATTCTGCTTCTCTGCAATGCAATATTCGAAGCCGTGCACTTCGCAACTCTTCGCTTGAGAGAGTTTGCTCTTACTTTTATATTCACAATCTTTGTTCCTAACTTTGTTCTGAGACAAATACACTTTCGTGGCTTTAAAGATTCAATATGGAGTCTTAACGTTATTGAGAGTTTACTTAAATATATATTTATGGCACACGTTGTAGCTTAGCTTATGAGTTATGTTACAACAACATTATTTATCGACAGCAATTAAACGAATACGCTGGCGAGCAGACTAGTGTTTTACCAGACTTCGTCAGGTAATTTGTAATTTGTAACCATGTAAAAGTTACCGACTCTACTCAACTCAAAAACTTGCGACAGTTTCAGAAATTACTCAGCTCAGAACCTAAGAATTAACTACTAATTAGGATTGTAGACATGTACAGTGCATTGCAGGCGATTGGAGCCAGCACGGCCGGTGGTCTTCAAGCCTCCGTCTGCTCGGCTCGCAGCCTTTACTACATACAAAACTGATATGGTAGCAGTAGGACTCCAACTTCTGTGTGTCTACTTGATAGCTCTAAGGGCGACAGCACACAAGCTACTTTTAGCGTTGGCGATCGGCGATTTTGTGACTGCATCGATGTTGCGTTACGAATTAGCGACTTTGCGGTCAGTCGCGGCATCAGCATCGTACGATTTAGCGATTGCTCCGATGCTCGATACGTAACACTCGCACACGCGGAAAGCGTTCGGCGTTGTTAAGTGTGCGCTGGGGAGCGTCGTTGCATTCAGCTTCTAAAAAGTGACTAAATCGCAGATCACCTATGCGGAAAGTAGCATGTGTGGTCTAACATGTCACGCGCATATATGCACCACGAAACAAATAAGCAATAAAATATACAATATTGATCAACAGAAAAATCAACGACAGATAACGTCAAATGAGCTGCTTCACCCTCTAGGCTCTCCCGACAATATCTGTGTGACGAGGGTACGTCGCCGCACGCACTGGAATCACGTGCTGGTAGCACCTATAAATAACTGAATTTTATCCTCGTCAAATATACCACAAATCTTGTAAAGATACGGTCGGCAAAAAGGGACGAAAGAATGTTTCGTTGTTAGCAAGCTGCTATTCTCCCAGTTATTGGCAACAGGATAGAAAGTATCATAAATATTTCTCATATTTATGATAAAGTTCTAAATTACAAAAGTATATTATTATTTTAGGGAAAAGGTAAATAAAATATTAAGGGAATGGCAACTTTATTTTTATTTAAGTTACCAGGAAAGGAAAGAGGCATGAAGTCTGCTTTCATCGGAATAAGACGCGAATCGTAATTAGGTCACTTATAGGAATTTTTTTTGAACCTACTTTACCTAATGTATTATTAGGTAATTACAGCTGGCATTCAAAGTTTATAAGGAGTAGAGAACATAAATATTAAAAAGTTCCTTTTAAAAGTTATCATAATTTTATTTCTCTAGAGACAAAACAAAACAATCCTCTTAATATATTTTTTATTACTTTGATACAAACTTATTTCAGTTTCATATTTAGTTTATTTCAATTGCCTTTTTGTTTTTACACGCATAGAATTCCATAAATGAAAAATGAACGGATGACTTCATAATGTCATCCTAACGATTGTTGCCATTTGTGTAAATTTTGCCCAAATAGTATTCCGCAACACAACCAGGATTATTATATTAATAATAAGAATGCCAGACTGAACTCCAACCAACTGGAGTGATACCATTATCAAAATACATAACTCAAATTAATGTTATGGAAAATATTTATTATTCATATATTTGCTAACCATACCATTATGTTGGGTTAACTTAATATACCAGAGCATAGAGCAGAATATTACATTTGATAATATTCTGGGGAAGAATGTATTGGTTAGACGTGAAGAAATCAAATTATAGTAATAAAACTGTTATAACGGATTTTATCACGGTTTATTAAAGTATTATTCAATCCAAAAGCTATATAGCAACCGCGGTCGCGGGCGAACTGCGGTGACAGATGTCCTGATGTCGTAAGTATTGAAAGTACCCAAGGATGTTCTTTTAGTTGTTCCGATTAACGCGAAATGTAACTATTGTATCTGGCAGGCTTGAGGTGTTACATTTGGTGTTTGGTTACGTTTATCACTGAGTCCCAAGCTGAAGGAAGTACACAGCCCGGTAGTTGGATGGATCTGTGCATTAGGCTTTGTTTGTTGTGATGTTACAAAGCAGTTTTTCAAGAGAGGACAACAGAGTTCATTTATAATGCGCCCCATTACCGGTGCCATCTCCGGAACAAGTCAGCAGCACTGTAGACATGATGCCATCGTGCCGAAAAGAACAGAATCCGATTGATGGATCTTTTCGGCAACGCACCTGCAAAGCCTTGTAGCTGGTAGTAGGGCAGCGGTTGTCCTCTATGTTTATTTTTCTAAACTGTTTGTACCTAGCCCACAGACATACACATACATGCACACTTTTTTTTTATTGTTTATGAGGGAAAACGAGCAGTCGGAGCCATTTTCATGACTACCGACACAAACATTCGCATATAGACTAAACAGATGCGCTGCCCTCCTTTCTCCTCCCACCTCCCTAGGCCACCGGCTACTTACACACCGCACGAAACGCGACAGCACAGCTGTCACTTTACACCGATCTCGTGTAAGCGAGAGGTACCTCCCCGGTCGTGCCTGCCCAATTCGACTGCATGCAAGCATGCAGTGTGGCACTACCTCTTTCTAAAAGACAGACTTTTGGTTATTATTTTCATTTCACACTTTGAGCTACATTAACAAAGTTTATATACGAATCCCTAAGGACAGTTTCAGCAGCGATTATGAAGTACATATATCAATGGTAACAAAATTAAAATATCTAGCTTCTTTAACACAACCAAACAGTCAAATCTTCCCTCTTTATAATTATGATTATGGAATAATTTTAAAATTCGATTTACTATCAAAGCTAATGTTTAAGTCATTGACTCGTCTATAAATGGATACATACATCAGAAATATAAATTCAATCACAAACACCCACACAAGAAATGCGCTTTGATTTTATCATGTCTGTTCTGAAACTGAGTTATTCCATCTATCCACAATAGTCGTTAGATTGCAGTCGTCGACGAGGTCCTTGCTCCCAGCTGCGTAGAATACCGATCTCTCTAATAAAGAATCAGCCAATCGGGAGACTATCACGTATTCGCCCACGTATGTGACTCTACATGTTATTACTAAAGTATTTTTGCAAGTCCTTTTTGATATTTAAAATTGAATTAATTCTTTCAAACAAACTTAGTTAACTTTATTTTTTGGAAAGTTTGGATAACTTGGTTACCCTGGACTCGCTATATATAAGTATATAACATATTATTAGGTTAGTACCAATAACATTAGGGGTCAGAAGTCTATCGTACTTAGGTAACCAAACCAATTTCACGCATCCAACAAACGTTATACAGTAAGTTTTAAATCTGCGCTGTTAGGACTAGGTGCGGTACATTTTTTTCTATTGTATGTGATCAAATAAATATTTTTTTGCTTTTTAGTGATAGTTTCATGTATTGTGAAGAAAATATTGAGAATATAATCTATAGAATATATTTAAAGAATCAGCCCATGAAAATAGCTAACATTCTCTTAAACCTCTACCCACTTTTTTCTTACCTGAAATTATTTTTTTATGTATAGGCACAGAAATGAGAGATCATTGTTATCAGAAACACAAACATACTTCCAGGATATTAAAGATAAAAGAGATTTTCATACAGAACTTAAGTCTCATAAAATATGTACCAATGTATACAAAATGACTCGGCGATATTGTAAGCTGGTCTTTGTGAATCACTAATATTACAATATTAAATCTTCTCTAAGTCCAAAGCTAGCTGAATAAAGTCCATGCATCTAGACTATCACGCCAACTAGTGGCTGAAATGTGTACTTTTCAGGTAATAATATCAGTTTATTGTAATTACTTTACCGGTTTTAACACGATAAAATATTTATTAAAAGTACTAGCCACATCGAAGCTGCGTAAACAAAACTAACGTATCGTGGCGGCTGTAACGCGACGACCTCGATTTATTCTTCAGTTCGTCTACACGTGCAGTAATGTTCCCGTATATTACATATAAACACGCGAACTTCATACTTACTGCTGTGTACATGTACTGCACACACACGTACAGTTGGTTTATCTGACGCTAAGTGGATAATAATTCCTGGTAAACCAGAACATGATGTGTAGAAGCGTTGGCCTTCACTCCATCACCCTCAATATGATAATTTCCCAACGAGTTGTGTCGGTGAGATGTAGAACCTCAGTTGTTTAACAATGTAGTGATTAGCTTATGTGGACATGGCGTCAGTAAATTGAACAAAGGACATTAGGATTTCCTCGGCCCACTTCGACGAATTCACGGATAGGAATGAAATAACAAGTGTTAAATTTACTTTAAAACATTAAAGATATTCATTTAATACATAGATAATTTAAAGAGCTACTTTTTAGTTTATAATTGGTGACATTTTAACGGAGTAACATTTAGTCAAAGTAAATGAATTATATTAAATTAACAGGTAAAATTTAAAATGAAAAATGAAAATGTTTTTAATGAAAATATAAGTAGGGTGAAACCTGGACAGTTGCCTCAAGAGGAATATTGCCTCAGTTTCAAATACTCTATGTGTTAGGCTTGTGGATTGTGTTAGTTTTTTTACCATAATCACAAGTGTCCCCCGTGCAGTTTTCTTTTTCAAAGTGTATGTAAGCAAACGAACAAAGCCTTTTAATGACTACCGCCCCTCTTAGACATTCGCACAACCACAGGTTATGCAAATACGTTGCTCTCTTTTTCTCTATCACCCCAACGGGCCACCGGAAATAAACACACCGCGCAAAACGCGACAGCGCAACTGTCACTTCGCGCCGATGTCGTACGAGTGAGAGGCACCACCCTGGTCGTTCTGGTCTAATTTAGCTGCAAAGCAGCATATCTCTATCTTCTGAAAAACCAGCTGATCTGACCGCCAATCGCTTATTTGAGGAATAAATATAATATTGACAGATAATTTTGTCTCCCTCGTGGTTTAGCGGTGAGCATGTTCAACCACAGACATGAGGTCCTGGGTTCGAATCCCGGGTCGGAATAAAAACTGTTGATGGGATTTTTCAATTTACAATAACAATCCGGAGTCAGGTAGTTGGCGGTGTTACACCCCCGTGCCTCGGAGAGCACGTTGAGCCGTCATCGATCCTGCACCTGACTTCTCTCCGGTCATGTCAGACTGCCATCCGTCGGAATATGAGAATGAGGGAACAGAGAGTGCACTTGTGTCTGCGCTGACACGTCTCTATAGAGACGGTCGCCGTAGCCGAAATCGTCTAGGACAACATTATTTATTTTATTATTATTATTAATATTGACAATTGAAATAATAATAATCAGAGTCACCAACAAATAATAACATGTGTGTGAAACATGGTCAAAACAAATGAGACCATGCAATCAACAATAATGAAGCCAAAAATTATTGAAGTGAAAAATCCGCTTCATGAAAACCTTTGTTTCACCTTTGTTTCTGTCCCTCATTTGCTCGCAACACTCAACATAATAAGTAGCACAATAGCGATCCTTATTAACATAGTAACGCAAGGTTAATGAATTATATATTTTTACATCAAAAGGTGCCTTTACAACTGACCCGAGAGGTCTGTTAGAGGCTTCAATTAAAGGTCGATCAAAGGCGGAAGGGCGGGTGTTGTGTGAATTATTTACCGCGGCTTTTCTCTGGTTTTATACGAGTAGCCCTTGAATTTACACCTTCTTCCTCTTACCCTCTTGAATCATTTTGAAATTGTTTTTAGTTTCGATTTTCGAACGTGTAATGAAATTTGAGAAGCATTTTGTCTTGAGAATGATTTCTGGATCGGATATGAACATAAAGCGAAGATATTACGTTGTTATGTCAACTACTACGGTTAACATTATTTTCTATAGTGTTAGAGGGTTTTGATGATAAGCGATGCCCATAGACATCTGCACAATAATAAACAGATGCATGGCCCTACTTTTTTCCTCTCCTCCAATGGGCCTTCGCAACCTCACCACGCGAACGGCACAGCTCTGCTGTTGTCTACCAGGGCTGCATCACGCGAGCGACAGGCACTACCTCTTACAATATTTTTTCATATTCAATATATGCTGTAGATGTGAGGTACATAGACGTAAATTTATAATAATGCGAATATATTTAATGTACCAAACGCTATGAATAATAAGCACGCATAATAGGGCGGTTTTATCATCCACAAAAAAGTATAATATCAAAGGCTTCTGTGGATTACGTTTCATAAATATTTTCGTTTTTATGTTTTTATATAAAATATTACATTATATTTATGTACAAAGTGAACTTTAAGTTTTCTGTACAGGTATTATTAATATTTATAGATTTATAAAAGTTTTTTTTATTTATTTTATAAAAGTCTTGTAAATATTCAAGAGCAGTTTAATTTTTATCTACAAATAATTTGTGTAATATAAAATTCTCTATCTACAACAGAATAACAATAACACATAATAATATTTTGTTATATCGTTTCCATAAAATTATTTAGCGTTCATGTAGTGTATAGGCAGACGGTGATCCCTGGAGGAAGGAGAAGAATGGAGGACAGCGCATCTGTATAGCCTCTATTGGGATGTCTATGGGTGTTCTGGTCGATTGCTTCCTTATGATATATGTATAATGTACAACAAAATTTTTACTAACTAGGCATACTTGTTGCTGTTTTTGTTTTTGGGGCAAATCTTGCAAGCTAAATTTGGTATATTATAATTAAGGTAATGTAAATATCTGGTATGTATTGCATTTGTTTTTCGCCGCCTTTATCGATGAAACGCGATAAATACAGTTATAAAGCGAGGAACGCAATCGGCAGTATAAATATTAAGTGTCGGTCGTCTGGCGATAACTTTATCGCTCTCCGGTGAATAATTTACACGTTTTAATTGGGTTCAGCTCTTCAACAGATTTTCAATCACATCGACGTAACTACTAACAGGTATGAAGATCAAATTTATTTATTAATAATATTTACGCTTAGAAAATTATTTTAGTTGGAACATGAAAACAGGTTGCCTAAAATATATTTTAATGTCGGTACTTTCTTTTATTCCCATTAACAAGGCGACTCTAACGACACTTCATACTTTAAAATCCACCAAGATATAGTAGGGAACATAAAAATCTAAATATAAGCATATAACACTCATTCAGTGCAGAATGTTACCCTTTTCTCTAGTGGATTCAGATAATAAATAAAAAAAATAAAGAAGAGTCACTTGAATAAAGATAAAAAGATGATGACTTAACAATCTCGTAGAGCGCGAGTGAATGGATGAATGTAGAGTGAACGGTTTGTAAATACGTTGACCTTTCCGAAAGCTCTCCACTCCGGAGCAGGAGAGTTGCGCTCTTTGTTCTTTTGTACCGCGTGTCAATATGGTAACGAGAGCTGTTTGTTCGGGTGAAGGGTTAAGTTAAATTTATATTAAAGATAATATAATGATACTGGTCACAACACTGCAGCTTTCACGTCATATACCAAGTAAATATAAAATGACACGCTTTCCCATTTATAATTTGGTATTTCAACGGCAGTATTCACATTTAATTTATTTTCTTACAACATTTATTTTAATTTTCACACTGCACCAACAAAGCTCTTAATTTTTTCACCACCCTGCAAGTAAATAATCAAGTGTTACACAAATTACTTAAGTTAATTATGCAGTTGTTAGTGCGGTTAACAAACAGCTGACGTCAGCAAGTCGAGATGTGAGAGTAAATACTGTACTAGTGACGAGGTTAATAAGTCGGGAGTTTTGTATGTTTAAAGTGCAATTTTAGTCGCTGTATTTTGAATAATATATTAATGTAAATAAATAAAATAAATAAATGAATCTATTATTAACCATGAAGTAACGACGTGTGTTCTGACAAGCACTTTGAGAGTTCGGCAACGCTACATATTATGTTAGCCAAGACATAATCGTCCTCCAAACCTCGTCTCGCCACTTCGTTCTTTTTGAGTAGTGAACCGCAGGGTTTGTGAAGAGTGGCTAAATAATTAGCTGATATGGGTGACTGGATTATTATCAGTTGGACTGTTCCAAATACATACAATATTTAAAAAGATTAGTCTTCGTCTGATGCAAGGTAATAATATTGGATCATTTTTGATCATAAAGCGCTCTAGCGCTTTGTATTACGAGTACTCTAATATTTACCAACTGGCCTCGTTCCACTACTAGTCCTAAAACAAAGAGTTATATGAATATACATGTTATAGATTAAATCTCTCAGAACCTGAGCAGAGGAGACGTGAGTCAGCTGAGAATCCGCCAACTCATCGTATGAGCTACGAGTATAAGAGACGGACATACCAGCATTCTCTGTAATTAAATTCTCATCTTTGTTATATAACTTATTTATGTTGTTGTTTCAGTAGGAGGTGCTATTGCTGAATCGGCTGAGCACGTCTATCCGTAGAATTCAATAAATATTTCGTGATAGATATTCTGAGGTGTCAGATGTTCTGTTGTCATAAAAATAAAGAAATATTAGTGTAACAACAATAAACAAGTATCAAATTGCCGATTTGTACGAAAAAAATTGAAATTAGTTTTTGGCTCCCATGTGTTTCCATTTTAGTGCGCATATTTTTATAATACGAAATGCATACTGCATAGATAAATATTTATAAAATGCCACGCGATGTCGTTTTCAGACATAACCACCATTGTCTCGCATATTTAACGGTCACTTGCCACTCACAACTCTCACAGCTTTTGGCGATTCGCCAAAAAGAGCCTCCACGTAGCGACCTAATTGAATAAAAATTCAAACCTTCGCGTCGTCGTGTGTCCGCAATTCTGATCGGTCATTTTATGCTTTAAGCAATTTCCTTCCGCGGTTTCTTCCGCGTAAATTTTTATCCCGTTAAATAATCGACATAAAAAAGTAAAATATATTTCACAACTCTAATTCAGAAAAAAACAACATAGAAAATCTGACAGGCGAATCAGGCCAACACCGAGCACTGGATCCCATGTCAGCTACGCTGCCTCGATTTGTGCGGTCTGTGAGTTTCCGATGGACGATAAGTGCTCAAAAGGAAAGAGGGCAACACGTCTGCATAGCAATTGTGCGAATATAAATGGGCGTTCTTTATTTTGGTAACTAACGCTTATTTATGCGCTTGGTGTGGTATTTTGCCATCTTGAGCAATAAGAAATATTGTTAAGTTGTAAACGTGTAAAGTATCTCTCATATTGAGGCGGGGGGCTGATGATGATCATTGTACAACGGCGCTCGTCAGTTGTCCGAACAATAAAGTCACCCCGCAGTAATTACATTTGTTTCTTTAAATACATTTTACAAAATGAAATGCAATTTTGTTATATCAATGGGATTCATTTAAATATTTTATTATGTATTGAGTAAACTAATATCCACGCTGGATATTATTTAATGGTGTCCGGTGGTCTTTTTGTAATTGACAGCTGGAATCCGGAACGAATTTACATACAATTTATCATAATCAGGTCAGCGTAATTCCTCTTGACTACGGTGTGAGTGAGCGTAGTTTTGCTTGACTGCACTGCCAGTGAGTGTAGTTCCCCTTGACTGCTTTGCAAGTGAGCGTAGTTGCATTTGACTGCGCTGCAAGTGAGCGTAGTTCCGCTTGACTGCTTTGCAAGTAAGCGTAGTTCCGCTTGACTGCTTTGCAAGTGAGCGTAGTTCCGCTTCACTGCGCTGCAAGTGAGAGTAGTTCCGCTTGACTGCGTTGCAAGTGAGCGTAGTTCCTCTAGCCTATATAACATACTACATAGTATATTGCTGACATGCATATATATTATATAGTATTTTAAACATTTTCCAAATTACTAAACTCCGTAAGCGCAATGTCAAGATCTAATAATTATTAGTCCAAAACAAAAGTTTCCCAAAAACATTTTCCCTTATAAACTTCCTTGCAGTAGGTCAGAGGTTACATACGCCACACAAAACACAAAAGAGCTTATTGCTGATTGCAGCATTGTTACAACTTTAATAATAGTAGTTTATGCAACTGTCATATAATGAAGGGTATTAAAACACGAATGTGATTTTTTGAAACGAGCGAACGCGAGTTTCAAAATAGTAACACGAGTGTTTTAATACCTGTGTTATATGCAGTTGCATACACTACTTTATCTTCACTAATGCAATTAATCAATTAATAAAATATTGCGAAACATTAAA
>LUGF01017216.1:498067-508854 GCA_001625245.1 Calycopis cecrops | reverse complement strand
AGATCGTCCCCGGCTTTATGCTGGGTAAAAACAGGGAGATATTTTTAAATTACTGCGTGAAAATCGCGAAAACTATAAATAAAAGGCATAACAGTCGATTATAAAGCAATTTAATGTAAAATGTTTTGTAATTTAAGTACTTCACAAAAAGAAAAAAAAAATGAAAATGAGAATTCACGATGTTACCGAGTTTTTTATGTTATTATTACCTCAAAATTGTTATTTTATAGTAATCATGGATTTCTACAATTTTACCGATTATATTATTATTTCTATCTTTATTTTATTTTGTATAATATTTTTATTGTTATATTATATTGATTATTATAATAATATATAATATTGTTATTGTCAATATATGTGATATCAGAAACAATACTGTGATAATAGGAATAGATTTACTATTTATTATTTTAAACTTAGTCTTAAGTTTTATGTAAACTTTATAGTAAAGGGGATTAAAAAAAAAATGATAGAAAAACTAAAAAAAAAAGAAAGAAAGAAAAAAAAAAAGTTCGGTAAAATGAATATCTCCCTAAACGCAACTTCTGTGACATGTGTAATTGTAGTTTTATATATCTTTGTGCTGTATTCGTATGTGTTCATCATGATAGAACTTACTTCCAGGAACGCTCACTAGCACACGATGCTACGTTTTTCTTCGAATAAAAACACTAGCACTGTAAAAAAAAAGAGCAAGAGCAAGAGCAAAGGCCCTATCTATGATAGGGGGACATAAAAATAAAAAAAAAAAAGCTCCCTCACTCGCCAGTAGTGCCGCACCTGTGGCATTACCTCTTACTGCAGAGTAGGTACAGAGGTGACAGCTCTATGTCGCCTACTCGTAATCGACAAATGAGATTGATTATAATATATTAGATTATTTTTAATTGATTAATCATATATTAACTAATATATTATATACAATTAAATAATATATATAGATATAATATGTCGATAATAGAATGGTGCAAATATTGATATTATTATTCTAGTTTTGTTTTAGTGGTTGTTCTTCATAATCTATATCATACAAATTAAAATCTGGGATACTATAATACATAACTATAACGAAACTACAAATCAGTTTCCTTTTTGCTCAAGATAACCGAGTGCTAAAGAAATAACAAGCTTTTTGCCCTGCGCGAATGTTGCGATAAATTGTATTTAGATGGAATTGCGGGATACAGCCAGTGCCTACCTACATTAAATTAATATTACATAATCAATATTGTATTGCATTTGCTATTAACGTATAATAATTATGTCTTGTAATTACAGGAGACATGGTAGGGTGAATACTAATCTTAATAGATATTCTGTAACTAATATTAACATGCTCCATTTATTCGGACATGTAGAATGGCAGATGAAAGGTTAACAAAACAGATAAACATTATGACTATATACAACGCAAATGTGGAGGGATGGAGGTTCCGGGGAAGATCAAGACTTATGTATCATGATCAGATTGATCGGGTAATTTCCGAAGGTGGCGTCTGGAGTCTTCTAAACCAGCGCGTTTGTACGAAGAGAGTTATGAATGTGGAGGAAGCAAGGCGAGTAAGGACCGTGACATGTGGTGTGGAGACTCGCTGCCGACCCCGTGAGGGAGCTGGCGGGAAGATATTTTGTTGTAATACTGGACTTTAATTTAAGTATTTATATTAAAAATCAAGATTTTATTAAATTCAGAAATACGTATCAACGAAGAATTAACAATAGATTACGTTACTAATATCTTATAAGAATAATAAAAGCATGTTACTGTATTTTTACAATTACAATATTATTTAATAATACAATATTTTACTCTTGTCAGTCAGAACAACTACTGACAAAATAGTTTTATCTACACTAATGTTGTAACATTCTACTTATGTTTCCAATACTTGACTTATAATGACTACTGTTATAGCTCAGACAACAAAAAACTCAATTTAAGCAATTTGACATGATGTTATAATATCCAAATCGATATCGTAAAATCTCATTATAACACTGTGTGAGAGCGAGAGGGAGAGAAAAATGGTGAGACAGACGTATGTCAAAATCCTGAACAGCGCGCGCTTGCTCTTGATTGGCCCAGCGCGCGCTGCAATGTCAACTGTCATTAGCATATGCCGACAGCATTGAGTTATTATTACTAGTACATATAACTCAATGGCCGACAGTCGGCAATCGACGCCCAAGGTATTAATTGATTAATTCTATTAGTCAGTATTAGCGAAAATTAAATAGTTTTAGAATTAATATTATAAAATAAATACATATTATTATATAAAAGTTGAACAGACCAGATACTGTAAAGTTAAATATTACAAAATATTGCTATATTGTATTAGAGTAAACAACAAAGTTTTGTGTTTATTATTATGTATAACAACTTGAATATGTTTTAGCAAATTTTTGTGTTAATACCGGTGTGGACATGTGTTATTAAGATAATCTTAATGTTTGTACCATAACTTAATCAAGTGTTTGTGTCCTGTGGAAGAGCGGAGAATCCCACTACAGGTATTTATTTACTTAAAGGGTTTTCTCCAAACATTGTATTAGGCACTTAAGTTTTGCTCAAAGAAATAAATAACTTATTATTATTATTATTATTAGTGAAGATAAAGTAGTGTATGCAACTGCATATAACACGGGTATTAAAACACTTGTTAACTATTTTGAAACTCGCTATCGCTCGTTTCAAAAATTCCACTCGTGTTTTAATACCCTTCATTATATGACAGTTGCATAAACTACTATTATTTAATTTATTTTATGATTATCTCTGTTGTACCTACTGCCAACATATAAACTGGTTGTAACGTACTTACAAACATAATCTTAATCGTAATATATCGCGTAAAATACGTTATACAACTTTCACATTGTCGTGTGAAAACCTAATACGGGACTATACGCCGAATTAGAAAATCCTCGTGCATTCGAAGCGAAGCCGTAATAAACATTAGTTGGAGACAATCTCTAAAGGAATAAAAATGTTCGCTAAAAGCTCCAAGTGTCCGGTCGAGATTAACGAGCTACATTAAACTGGGGTTTAAAGATAAACTGGGGTTTAAAGATAAACTGGGGTTTAAAGATAAACTGGGGTTTAAAGATAAACTGCCGTATAAAGTTGTAGCGTCGCCGGCTGGAAGTTTGTCGGTGATCTTGATAACTTGATCAACCTTTAAATAGTCGAGCTTTTAAAAACTTCCACTGTTCAAATGTCGATGGAAAGAGATAATATAAAAAATATCATTAAAATATCAAAATATTATCGCTTACAATCTGAAATACGGACTGAAACTTTGAACGTTTGTATGAAAGATACTGAACTTGCTCGGATGAACCACAGAGCCTTCCTAATATATAAAATACAAGCTGTGCTCCGCGGTTTCACCCGCGTAAATTTCGATCCCCTGGAAAATAGGAAACATCCCATGGCATGCCACAGAAACATTTTCTTGGGATCAAAACTTAGGATAGTTTTAATCCCGAAAAGATAATTCTGTGGGATGATATGGGAGGATTTTCTACTTTCCATGGGATCGAAATTTACGTGGGTGAACCCGCCAGGCGCAGCTAGTCTACAAAACATTTATGCAGACGTGTTGTCTTCCGTCGACGAAACTCGATCGATAGCTGTAAATATAGTAAATGTTCATCCAAATTACTTGCTATGTGTGTGCCAAATTTTATGAAAATCGGTTCTGCAGTTTGTGCGTGAAGGAGTAAGTAAACAAACAAACAAACATATTAACATTCACATTTTTATTATTAGTAAGATAGTAGAATTGTGTCCTGACTCACTGACTGTGTGTCTACTTGATCTCTATAATATGGTCGAAGCCACTGGACCAATTAAATACAACAACAATACATTATGAAATTTGATATAATTTTACGACTTATTACGTCATAAAAGACTAACGCACCTATAAGAAAAGGACTTATTTAAATTTTATTACAAATGGCGTGATATACGGATGAAGAAACCGATATTATACCGAAAAAATAAACAAAAAGTGACTAAGTGACTAAAGCCAATGTTAAAAAATTCTATCTGTAGATATGGGAAACAATATAATAAATACACATAACATAATATAAAAAAATATAAAGTTCGAATATCTTTTTTCTACAAGTATTAGGTGCAGTACCTATCTCTGCTTATGAACAGTGCTCATGGGCCACCAAAAACTAATGCGTGAATCTCGGCAGAACAGGTGTCACGTTATGTATCGTGCGAGTGAGAGATCCACGGTCGGGCCGGCATAGTTCGGCTCCAACACAGCGAGGTACTCCCTCTTACAAGCTACCACACTACTACGTATACATATACAGTAATAATACACACATACAACTGTCTTATTATTTCCAGTTACACGTAGCACTGAATGTTGCCATAAATACGTGCGGCAGTTGCCGAGCCCGGGGTAAGTCCGCCGCTGGCCCGCTGTCACGTTTGAGCAACAAGCGCCATTCTAATTGCTATGTAATTTGCTAGACACAAATTATTGTGGCGGGGAACAGGCTCATTTGCGGGCTCGCCTAGGGGCCGCGCTCTAAATCTTCCGCGCTCTTGTGTGAGAGTTATGGCTGTTTATAGATGTACTAGCTGTGCCCCGCGGTACCGCTCGTGTAAAACCACAAAGGGACAATCAGTTACATTTTTTAGATATTTTCATCTCCTGAAAAATTATAGTTCCTTTTGGTTCGTAAGTCATTCCAGATACAATAACATATACAAACTTACACATTTATAATACGAGTAAGACTTTCATTGTTAACGATAAGGGATTCACAAATTCAGAGGACGTACAATCATCATCAGTCTTTATCTGCTGAATACTCTTACTACTCCTTGTTGGACTCAACCCCCGGTTGACCGATATTTTTTATTCCCAAACATGAAGACAAAATTATTATAATTTGAAATGACAATGGATTAATAGATTAATTAAATTTATTCCTTTTTTTCATTGTCATATTCTTGTTATTATATTCATTAATATATTATAATAATAAGTATCACGCACATGTATATGCGCTATACGCTATGCACATCCAAATTTCACAGAAAGAAAAAAGAAAAAAAAAAGAAGAATGGAATTGTGTGGATTTAACACGTTAACACACACATAGATACAAAGACGCACGCGAGTGGTGAGTAAGAAGTTTGGAGACATTTTTTATAATCGTCGTCGAACAAAAATAAAGAATTGCAATGCATGTTGCATAAAATAAAAACATAAAGCGCTTCCAAATGGTGAATTGTCACCCGCAATTGCACACATTACTCCACAAGAGCGTGCGAATGAATTGGAGATTTAAGGAAAGAGCTGCCATTAGTCTTTTCAACATATTCCATTTGCATGCAGACTGTGCAACAGAAACGTTCACATGCTCCGTGAATATATCACGGTATGTATTGGCACTGCGCCATTAGCCGCGCGGTTTTGCATCAGCAAGGTAATGTGCTGTAGTAGCTGCTGTATTACAGTCAAATCAGGCCGGTTCGGCCAGGGTACCTCTCTTATATACGCGAGTGAAGCTGCGGCTTCCGTCATGTGGTTTGTGGGATTTTGGTTGCCATATTGAGAGGATGGTGTGAACGAGGAAGACGTCTATGTATAATTACTGTATATCTAGTGTGGTGTAAAAATATATCTAGCAATTCATCCCGGATGACAGCAAACTGTGATGATCTTATTAAAAAAACATAGACTACTAGGCACTGCCGAAATGATTACATATAAGTTATAATAGTTCGCTCTACACTCGTTTAAAGTATCGCGTAAGCGGCTAGTACGTGGTATTAACCGCTTAGTGTGTATGAGACCTAATTGGCATTAAATACCATGTTATTCGAGCTCATATATTTCAATATTGCGCAATTATATGCACAGCGTGTCTTACGTTACGTAACAATAAATTTCAATTTGTTTCAAGTCAGAGGCGGCGGAGCTCGTAAAGCTGACGAGATAAGAAAATATTACGTAATATAACTTTACAAACGTCTACGTGATGAACAACACAGAGCTGTACTACAACGTCACAGAGCTCTTCAACCAAACGCGACCAGCACACGCGGCCTTCCCGAATATCATAGACAACAGATGGGTCCAGGGCGTCCTTTGTGTTACACTATACTCGTGTGTTGTACGCTATAATGTATGTGCTGGTCGCTCCGCTACATGCGAGTATGGTTAGTTGTCGTACGCAAAAAAGTCATGCAAACTGTGATGAGCTTATTGTTGTTCACTCACAAACACACTCACAAACACCACGAATTTATTATTAAAAAAAAAGTTAAAAATAATTCTTACAACATTCGGCCTGTCCTGGCTGCCTCTCAACGTAATCAACTTATACGACGACTACTACGTATACGCAATACATTCTAAATATTACTTCCTGATACTTTTCCTCTGTCGCGTAGTGGCCATGTCTTCGACGTGCTATAATCCGTTTATCTACGCCTGGATGAACGAACTTCCGAAAGGAGTTCAAGCAGCTGATCCCTTGTATCGACACCTCGGTGCAGCTGCGCAGTATTCCGTTAGATCAGTTAGGCCTGCAGTCCGAGAAGACGTTCAATGGGAACACGGCCACGGACAGTTGTCTGGGCTCCAGTTCTCAAAGGGTTCCGTCGTTTAGGCACAAGAGGAAGCCGAGTGCGGCGGCCGACGTCGAGAGGAGCGGAGTGGAGCTCAACGAAGACCTGCTGACTGTGGACGTGAAGCACTGCCACATCTCGACGAGCTACAACCTGCGGCGTGAGCGTTTTGTGAGTTTACTTCATGCGATTGGAGAGAAAGATGGAAGTTGACGTACTGATCAATATTTCTGCTAAAAAAAATTGCCGCTCTGGGCATCAATAGTTATCTAAAGCGTCGTTTGTGCTAATATTATATAAAAAAGAAACTTACTGACAGTCGTCTAGATCCTTAGCCTCAGTTTTTGCTAATCCTCATGGGTTATAAGGGCATTGTTATTTCATGGTAAACATGTAACTCACATTATTCTTACTTTTCATTATCACATAAGAATAACACAATTCTTTTTATACTCATGAATGTAGATGAAATCCAATACTTTGATTCGTGAAAGTATATATGAGGCTCTCTCATCAATCATTCCGCCGCAGTGACTCAGTCGCTCCTCTCATTGTGACGTCATTTATCATGTTTGAGAGATCAGCTGTGTGTTGTGGCCCTTATTGTTGTGAGATGTGTCTGGTATTACTCCGCCGGCTGAGCGGGTGCAACACGTTCTCACGTACTGGGAAACGCTTGCTGCGAATTATTTCTTAGTTTCATTTTATATCAAATATTACAACCAAATAAATTCGAACGGATTATTCCGCTTATAAAATTGAACTTCGTTAGTTAACACATTACACGTGTTTCGGTTCGGATAACTTTACCACGAGAACGGCAAACACGTGCGGCATTCGGGCTCCTGTGAGAGTTCGTAAATGTATTCCCCAGCGTTTGCAAAAAAAAGGGTTAAACCTATTGCTACAATTAACTCAAATAAGAACTGTTCAAATTGATGTTGATTTTTGTTACATAGTATTGTCGCTAATTATTCAGTTCAAAGAGACTTTATTTATTACTACTGGCAGGCGAGAAGCGGTGTTCGGTTTTGTCGTTACTAACAATCAAGTGAGGAAGTGCCTCCAGCGGTTAAATCTATTTCAAATGTAATTACACTTTCTAAAGTTCATTATTGTATATAAAGAGGTTTAATTAAGTTACTTGCTTCTAAGCAGTAAATATGGGTAATTGGTAGTGGTAAAGTTTGGGTTCTGTTCAATAAAATGTAGTCATCAACATCAACTTCGCCTATGGCCTTTTTATTATGTTAAAAAGAAGCGACTAAATAAATGGTACTCGTGTGGCATAGCCTTATATTACAAGAACCCGATACTTAATGCTGAAAACGCATAGAGGGAGACCACGGCTAAAAAAACAGGCTACAACACTCCCCAATAAGGCCGCCGTAACCGGACGAGCTCCCGCGCTCACATCACATCGACATGAAGTTACAGCTATGCTGTCGCATTTCGTGCGGTGATTTAGTTTACAGAGGGGAGAAGGGAAGGAGAGCACCGTGTGTAACAAGCATAATAGCATTATTGTAGTCATCAATAGGCTCCCACTGTTCCTATATCCACATATATTATAAAAAGGTGCACCTTCTCTCGATATTAGTTGAAAAGCAAATCATCAACAACTTGTCTATGGGCGTCGGCGGTCATGAAAATGACTCCGACTGCTCGTTTGCCCCCCTATACCATAAAACAAAATGAACACGCAAAGTCACATCTTACGCCACATTCAGTTAACATTACAATAAATTAAGTGTCATATTTAATATTCCACGTGCTGGAAAATGACTGCCAATTTATATGACGCCTTTACAAACTTTGAAGTTTTTAAAATATTAATTTAAATATTAATAGTCACATATTGTACACTACACGACATTCTTATTTCAAAATGTTTAAACTCTTGCCTATAAAAAAAATAGAATTAAATTTAAAAGTACATATTTCAGCTCATACACATAACTGGAATCTAGACATCTACATGCTTGCGCTCGAAAGCCCTAAGGTCTGCTCGAGATACGGATAGAAAAGGCCTTATGATGATAAAACAAACTGCACACAAACACTCGCAGATCACACCTACACGGACATCATACGAACATCGAGATTGTTCGTCCAACTTTTTCCATTTCCAATTTTCCTGTATTTTTACATCTGCGGATTACCAAATTATGAAGTTTGATATTGGCGCGTGCAAGTTTTGGTATTTATTCCGAACGACATGATCATCACCATAATACATATAATCTTCCTCGGGGTCCAGTGGCAAGCGTGTTCATCCACAGATGTGATGTCTTGGGTTCGGATCCCGAGTCGGAACAAAAATTGTTATTGGGATATTTCAATTCCTAATAACAGTCCGCAATCAGGAAGTATCGAAGAGTATGTTAAGCCGTCGGTCTTGCGCCTAATTGCTCTCCGGTCGTATCAGAATGCCGTCCCATTGGTATATGAGAATAAGGGAATAGAGAGTGCATTTACCTATGTCTTTTCGCACACTTGTGCACTATAATATGTCCTGCGCAGATGGATGGAAATTCGTAATCCGTAGCCAAAACTCGGCTAAGACGACATTATTACTTATTAATGCATATCTTTATATCAAAAATTGGATTCCAAAGACATCTGTTATAAAATAAATAACACACAAACAACAAAGAGATTGACAATACAATTTCATTTCTAGTTCATAGCGAAACGCAAGCTGCTCGAGAATTCGCAAGAAAGTCGCAAAAGAAGCGTGAGAGTTTGAAAACTTATCCTATTGACGCGTTTGTTGTATGGAAGTCACTATTTTAATATCAATTGTAAAAGCGGGCAAGATACAAGTATATAGAAGACATAGGTATTATAGTTAAGAAATTTACGTTTTTGGGCGTATGCACCTAATTTGTAGAAAATGAACTACAAATATTATATGTTTGTATTGATTATTTTCTGTAATAGTATAGATTGTTGCAGATACAGTACATAAATAGTAACTGAAAATTAAAGTTTATTTCTAGTGCAGTTTAAATAAACAAGCAAAACAGAAGATAGAGACAGACAGCGGAATCCCAGTAGTAGAGTCCCGTTAAAGACATTGCGAATAATGAAATTACTTTATTTAAATACGTTTAATATTGAAATGCAATTTCGTTGTGTTTCGGATTCGGAATTCGTTTCATGTAATTATTTTAAAAAAAGTGTCCACCTTGTAGATCCCCTCCAAGCCCCTCCAAACTCAGAAAGAATCCGGTTTTTTAGCGTTCCGAGCCCAAATAATATAATTGTTTTACTGATACTCCACTGTCCATCTGACTGTCTCCAGGCTGTATCTCATGAGTACTGATAACTAGACAGTTACAATTTATATGGATGATCTTTTTTTTTTTTATAGGATAAGGGGCAAACGAGTAGTTGGTAGAAGACTACCACCGCCCATAGACATCTGCGAAACTCGAGGCTTTGCAGGCGCGTTGCCGGCCTTTTAAGTATAAGTAAGCTCTCTTCTTGAAGGACCCCAGGTCGTATAGGTTCGGAAATAGCGACTGTGGCAGCTCGTTCCAAAGCGATGTTGTGCGTGGTAAGAAATTGCGCCTGAAATGCACAGTTGTATACTTTGGGACATCTAGGTGGTGGAGGTGGAACTTGGAGTTCTGCCGGGATGTCCTAAAGTGGAACTTCGCTGCGGGTATTAATCCGAACAACTCCTCGGAACACTCCCCGTTGTAAATACGGTAGAAAATGCAGAGCGAGCTTACATCTCTCCGTAACGCCAGAGAATCAAGCCGATCGGATACATATTGATCATCAAAGATTCGAGTCGCTCTACGTTGGATGCGGTCAAATGGAGCAAGTTGATATTGAGGGGCTCCAGCCCAAAGGTGAGAGCAGTACTCCATGTGCGGTCGTACCTGTGCTTTGTATAGTTGTAGCACATGCGCTGGCATGAAGTGCGTGCTGCTTCACCCTCGGAACCATCCAACCACCATCCGGAACTCTCACAAACCGAACGAAACGCGACGACAATTTACATTGCCGTCTCTTCACGTCGATATCAAGTGAGAGAGAGGTACTTCCCCGGTCGCGCCGGCCCAGTTCGGCTACACACTAAATTGTGTGCATCGTGGCGCTACCTCTTAGAAATCTGTTTCCGTTGTTGCTATAACGTCAAAACCTTTAGGTAGGTGCC
>LUGF01017216.1:432942-468323 GCA_001625245.1 Calycopis cecrops | reverse complement strand
ATGTTGGATTTAATTGGGTCTTTTATTAATAATTGAACTTATTACTTATTAGTGTGGAAACGAGCAGCCAAAACCTTATGACGACTACAGATGCCCCTAGATATTTGCTTAACAGTTATGTACACGCGTTGGCTGCTTTCCCTTCTTCCCTCCAAAACCAATTTCTCTTCATCTGCAGTTTTATTATCTCACTTTTCACAAATTTCATGTTTCTGCGTCAACATTTTTCTTGATGATTTTCTTCACAAACTTCAGAAAGATGGACGACAAAGTGATCCTATAAGTTATACCTTATTAATTTTGGGGCTATAAGAAACCATAATATCAAAGGCCGGAAAACCGCTCGTCCGCTGCACCCTAGAAGGCCCATCTTGTGTATAGTCCAATCAAAATAGAGCCAATATTATTGGATAAGACTTACACTGACCGACGGAGGACTCGCTTCCGTGTACGTCCGCTTGGAAACTGGCAGGTACTCGCTGTGTAAATATTATCCCACAGGAAACATTCTCATGTAAAATGTTACCAAGTCCAGATCTAATACCGCAACCTGCTCGTATCTTAAGTGAAGTCAAGCTTCTAATCCAATACGCTCTAACTCTAAAAGTCCTAACTGCACAAACTCTATACTGCCTCGGCCTCGGCAATAAAATATAACTTCTGAGTTGACACGTTTCTAATGAAGCTCCATCATCGTCATCATCATCATCATCATCATCGCCATCATCATCATCATCATCATCATCATCATCATCATCATCATCATCATCATCATCATCATCATCATCATCATCATCATCATCATCATCAGCCTATTGCAATCCACTGTTGGACATAGGCCTCTCCCATGAGCGTATCATACATGAAGCTCCATGCGTAATTTTCATTGCAGGTCAAACACAACGTGGATACCAGTAGCCTCCCAGACATCCAGTGCCTATTCGCTCACAACCTTCTGATCCCATCCCTGATACCACAACAAAAAAGCGTTCCTGATTGCCTTTACCACTACCATGAATATAATGGTGACGGAGTTGAGCTTCGTCCGTTAATAACATTACACATTACATTACATAACAAATTAAAAAAGTATTAGTAGGAAAATATTTTATTATTGTTGTACTATAGCCTTGAATCTCGGTCTCAATTGGTGGGAAATATCGACTTAGCCGACAACGGAAAGGGCTGGCCGAGAAGGAACCTAAGCGGTCTGAAGAACTCTTCGATTATATACCAACCTAATTTTATCAGTTCAAGAGTATTTAATTCATTAATCCCTTATTATTCGTATTCATCCCGGACCGGTTAGTGCAAGGAAATCGTCATGTTTCATCGTACCATCAATATATGGATCAGTATTTGGGAGGTGTTGGGTTAATTTTGAAACTAAGCAGAGACCAATCGGCAAGAACCTTTTAGTTACAAAACACAACAGAAGTGAAAACTTGGAAGTATACAAATTACAACGCCTTGCAGTTCGTAGCACGTTCGTAGGCGTGCATAGCTGTACTACGAGTGAGCGTAGCGCCACCCATGCTACGAGCCCTTTCAATGCTACTTTACAAATATTTTTCGCATAAAGGGTAACGCCGCCAAAAATACACTACATATAAATCTTTTTTTTTTTTTTTTTTTTATGATATAGGAGGGCAAACGAGCAGCCGGAGCCATTTTCATGACTACCGACGCCCACAAACTTCCGCATACAGGCTATACAGATGCGCTGCCCTCCTTTCTCCTCCCACCTCCATGGGCCACCGGCTACTTACACACCGCACGAAACGCGACAGCACAGCTGTCACTTTACGCCAGTCTCGTGTAAGCGAGAGGTACTTCCCCAGTCGTGCCGGCCCAATTCGACTGCATGCAAGCATGCAGTGTGGCACTACCTCTTACCAATCAAATCAATCAAAATCAAATCGAAATATAAAAAATATAATTGTAAACGCGTGTTTCTGATCGCATAATTTGTAAAACGTATCGCTGGTTAATGATGTCCTTGGTGCGCGCGATCGCAAGATTAAATCTAAAGCTAGTCAAGGTCACGGGGGTCACTGGATTTAGGCAGCGCGCGGAGGGGGGGTGTCCAGCAGTGGACGTCTCCTGGCTGCTGATGATGATGATTGATGGTGATGAAACGCCTCCTCACTTGTTGGATGTTCGTTTTGTTGGATTATTAAACAAAGTTATAAAATCGAAGTATTTACCTCGATTCTCGACGTTTCGGCCGCAATCCACTGAACGCCATTATTATAATAGGGTGGTACGTGAAGCGGTTGAAATTTAAAAAACACAGAAATTTTAACCGGGTGGATGGATATAGGTTGTCGGCTTCGTGGAATCCGGTCATCGGGAAATGTAGCCGTCGGGATGTACCTTCGTTTAAGACATCGGATGTTGTGAGTGTTGTGTGTCGGGGTAACCTTAATGGTTTTAACAATAAAAATAATGACGATCAACCGTGGGTAGTTCGAAAAACTCGTGCGGCTTCGAGACAAGAACACCACGGCCGTTGCATTGCGGCCGAAACGTCGAGAATCGAGGTAAATACTTCGATTTTATAACGCGATTAAGTCCCGTTTACAGTATACAAATATGAATACAAATCGTGAAAGCTTAAAACAATTTATTAAACAAAGGTTCGAGCTCATTAACCTTTATTTGTTAATCTGATAATAAATTGAAATGAGCTTGTTTAATGCTGTGTACTAATTAGATTTCATAATTTTTTCATAATTAGGGATGAAATTTATTTCATGAAGAAATTAACATTTATGATTATTCAAGTGTGATGTTGTTCGCTTTTATTAGTGTCCAAAATATATATATTCATAAAAGAGATGTGATTATATGGGGCTTAATTATGTGACGGACACTTGTCTATATAATAATATTAAATTGTTAACTTATCATACAGACACAATCGTGTTTTTTTTTTCAGAAAATCTCAAGAACTCATTCACACATTGAGCCACTTGGCATGCCCGAACCCCACTGCCGCGGCTACATCACTTGCACACACGTCATGCACCACGCAAGTGTTATACTCGCCGGAGGTACCTCCCATTAACAGTTTTCGAATTTATAAGATCTTAATCTCGTCAAAGAGTAAAAGATTAAATTAATGTTATGATTTCATAATGTTGCGTAATAAAAAACAAAGTTAATGTGGAACGGAATTAATGAAAAAAAAATAATGAATAACGAATGGATGGCTCAGAATGGCTTGATGGTGGAGTTTCCCGCTATTTGTTATAGAGAACGTATCGTCCCGTTCAGTTCATCGCTAAGTAATTAAAAATACGGAGTCAGGTACTAAATGAGCCTAAAAGTTATTGACAAATTGGTTATTAGTCCACTGAGACATTTGATATCACCGACATCTAAGCGCGCCCTCGTCTCCGTCGACTTGTACATAAATAAACTCAACTCAAAACAAATTAGCTGCGTCATTCGATAGCGGACAGATCTACTGAAATGTAAACAAATTAAACAACAGCGTTCCATTGGCTATTTCTATTATTATTCGGTATTGGCTCTAGTCCGCGGTGTTATCTGCTTATTTTCTAAAGTGAAAACTTTTTTGCGGCATTAGACAGGGAAACTATCATGATCCAGTGCATTTTAAGATAGTTCTAAGTTTTCACTTCTATTGGCAGTCTCTATGAATGCCTGTTTTTTTTTACTTTGTGATAATAAGTATATTTGATATGTTATTGTAAATTCTTAAGTTATGTGTAAATATCCCACTAGAAAGGTGATCGTCGAGTGTGTACACAGTGCACGTGTTCGGGAATAGCTGCCGATATTAAAGAACATTCTGTGGTGCTGATTTTGTGTGGCGGCCATGTTAGTGCTTCGCCGTTAACTTTAAAATACAGAAATATAAAACAAGATTACGATGGCTATAGCTAGATAACGTTCAGATAAAACTGGTACTAAAAGTAAACTAAAAGCAAGCAACTTCCAGATTCTCACCATAAGTTCATCAGCTGGGTCATACGGACCTGCCCCCCCGCCCCTGGCATCTATCGCTGCTACTTCTCTGTCACTAGGAATTAACTGCTGCAACAATTTATATTATTTATAATATAGAAAGCAAACGAACAACCCAGACGCCAAGAGTTTTTTTTAAGATTTCCGACGTCCAAACAGCTGTAACGTCAGAGGTTTTGCCATAGCGTTAATTAGCAATTTCTCCTAGTCACATCGGTTGGGAAATACCGAGGTCGGTAACCGTTTCAACAAGAAAATTGTGCGCGGGATGTTATTGTCGAAAAATACTTACATTAGTGGACTGCAGAATTACAAAGTGGTGACGGTGGAATTTAGAATTTTGTCTTGTGTTTGTTTGGTAGTTCGAATATGAAATTCAGCTGAAAATATTAGTCCGAATAATGCCTCAGAATACTCCCCGACGAAAATACGATAGCGAACTGACATACCTCTCTATGGCAAGTGGATGATGCTTACTGAAAAGACGTCGTCAGAGAATCAATTGTTAATCAAATCAAATCGGGGACCCCGAGGGGAGAGCTGAAATCTCAAATTTAAATTTAATCAGATAAAAATATATTTTCTTCTTTATTTGTGACAATAGCATTGTATAGCTTTCGTTATTCCATCCGTTTGTTCAGCATTTCCAGATCCGTTTAACCCAAGTGCATTAATAAAATATGCAGTCTAAGTAAATGTCCCGAGCAGTATTCTGCTTCTCGACAATCCAATATTCAAAGCCGTGCACTTCGCAACTCTACGCTCGCGAGTTTTGCTCTTACTTTTATGTTCACAATCTTTGTTCCTAACTCAGTTCCAAAAAAAAACTTTCATGGCTGAGAGATTGCGTAAATAAATATTTATCACTTGACCGCCGGCGTCTACGACCGGTGCGAGGTGTGACATAAACGACACCAGGTTACTCCCCGTACTCCTACCCGTTAGGAAGCCGTGCTGCGCGTCAGTCAGTCAGTCTTGCGCAGACTTGCGAGTAAATACGCTTATGCAAGACCGTTTCGAATATTTTAGCAAACACCGACTGTAATGCGATTACGAAATTAATAACTATGCTGGCTTGTTTCTTGCGGTTTGTTCTCACTCAGAATTCTCACCACATATTTACTGCGATTAGACTACTAACCGCTGCGTCAACTCGCGGCCGACCGCCAATGTGTACGAGACCTAACTCGAATATAACACCATGTTATTCGAACTCATATATTTCAATAACGCTCAATTATGTGTACAACGTAAGACGTAACAATAAATTTCAATTTGTTTCAGGTCAAAGGCGGCGGAGATCGTAAACCTTACAAGATAAGAAAATAACACAACAATTTTTGATGTGATATGTCGCGATAGAGATAGTACGCAAAGTAAATAATATTTAAATTAATTAAAACAACACAATTTAAAATTCTAAAATGAAATAATGTAAAACTTTAATAAATTTTATTTATATTTCATGATCAAAGCACTGATATAATATTATTGGAAACTAAATAGTAAAGTAGATAAAAAGCAATTCTGTTGTGTGTTGTTTGTGTAATACAAATAGTATAAATAATAACATTTTCATAGGTTTTGTATGAATAACTCAAATTCTATTTACTTACATCGATTCCAATACAACTTCAAACTTATTATTTCTTCGACTTTGTGAGTACAGAACTGTGTAATTGTTTTTACTAATATTTAACTGTGCATTGGATTGACTAAGAAAACACCACAGAATAAACATACATAAAACGGCATAATTAAAAATAATAGTCAGAAGTAATTCTTAAAAAAAAGTATGTTTTTTCTCTTTCAAGGTTTTATAAAATACCAGATAAAATATTACAACAAATAGCCTGATAGTTTTTTCGTTACTTAAAATTAAAAATTTAAGCTATTATCTTTTTAACTCTTCAAGCGAGTTCTGTTATAAATTCATCCCTTGCAAGTTAATCGGTGAACCAAACATGACAGTGTGGTTGGCATTGAGTTATCCGCAAAGTAAATGTGCAATCCTTTCCAGGATTAAAACTTAAGGATGTTCACAGGTGTGGCTCAAGCATCGTTCCCAAGTATGAAAAGCCATGAATGAAAACTCTGAAAATATCCCCGTATTTTTGGATATTTTTTTTACTCAGCGTTTCTTCTATTGAAAGTTGAACACGGACATGAAGTGTGAATGAAGTCGGACATTACCATACGCTTATAAAGTAAATGAATATGTAGATATATGCAAATGAAATTAAGAAATACACAATCTTTCTTTCTAAAATATCGTTTGTAACTGGATTTTGTTCTGGTGGCATATCCATGAGAAATTCAGATATAAACAACCTTTTTCTTCAATGTCGTTTTAGATGCGGACTGAGATAAATTTATTTTTCTTGCTTGCTTGCTTTAAGCGTCGTGCTGCCTTATTGCTTGGTTCTTTTTATATTAAATAACTAATTTTAAGAGAAATATTTCGTTGAAACTCGTTTATTTAAATTTATTATTTGAAGTTTTTGAAATTACGACCATCTGATAAAAATATTTAGATTTTATTGCAAACATTTGAAACTGAAATGATTATATCTTAATTAACTTAAAGATCAAAGCTTCAATTTTCAATTCAAGAGTAAATATTACAAAATGAAAACATTAGTTTAGTTTAGTTCATAGACGAGTTTACATAATGACGTCTTAAAATATTTAATAAGACGTTAAATAATATTTATATCAAATGGAACATGTTTGAACTATGACTAATAAAGTAACGAGAGCTTTAAATAGCAAATAAGCAAAATGTTTATTAAAATCAGTAAACGTTATAATATTGATTAAAATTTTAATTGAAATCCGACCATTATAATATTTTGCCAAACGTCAGCTGCGAAATATGACGAGTAGAAACTTAACTTGCATTTGTATAATTCATAAACATAAATACACTGTACAAGTTACAAAAATGTGGCCTTTTGGTCGTCTGTGGAACATCTGCGTTGTAGCTACCTCAATTCAAAGCAGCCCAGCTAATAAAAACTAACGAACTATTTTATTGACTTGTGAGTCGTGAAATACTGCTTTATTCGGTTGCACGAACTGTCACATTCATCATCATTCATTCACGATGTTGAATGTGGACGAACTGCCACATTCGTGTGTTTTCAAAAACTAAAATTCTAGCAGGAAACTGATAGAGAAAATACAAGTAATACATCCCACAAGGTTTGTTTCACGCCTCGTTTAATGTAAAACAACACAATATTACACAGTTTATCAAAGGTTTTACAAAACGGACAACTTCGTGTGTTAATTCGAAGCAGCGCATGTGGCGCATGTAAGCGTCGCGCGACTGTTTAACGGGCCCAACGAGTGTTGGGACTGCCGGACGGAAACTATCAAGCGAAAGTAGTGTATACATATTACAATTACATATACATCACATATTATAGATATCTCTGGAACTTAGATATATTTAGGGCAGATAACTTACCTATACTAATAATAGAATATTTGAGGCTCGCTCATCAATCATTCCGCCGCAGTGACTCAGTCGCTTCTCTCATTGTGACGGCGCATTTATCATATCGGACATAAGCCTCTCCCACGCCACTCGCCACGGGAGAGGCTTATGTCCGATAGTGGACTGCAAAAGGCTGGTGATGATGATGATGATGATGATGATGATGATGATGATGATGATGATTTATCATTATTTCACTACCTCTTACAAATTATGGAAAAACAAAAACAATAAAATCCTTGAAGGTAAAATGAGAGAATATTTGGCAACATCCGACTGCTCCGCTCAGTAGATTGAGTCACACAAGCACGTCGCAGCTCGGATATTATTTATTACACGCCACAAACCCTCAGACCATGTAGTATGCGAACTGGAATTATGGAATTTTTTTTTTATGGTATAGGGGGGCAAACGAGCAGTCGGAGCCATTTTCATGACTATCGACGTCCATAGACATCCTCATAGTAGACTCCTTTCTCCTCCCACCTTCATGGGCCACCGGTAACTTACACACCGCATGAAACGCGACGGCACAGCTGTGACTTTACGCTTACTGATTTGGAGGAGTGTCAGAGACTCAAACTTATACTACGACAAGTAACTCAACGGTATTAATAAGAACTTCCCATTCAAACTGAAGTAAATTCTTGTTTTGGGACAATATTATAAAACAAAAAATTAACATCAGTTATTTTTTTTTATAAAGATTTTTGTTTTATAATTAACTACATATTCAGCTCAAAGAGACTTTATTTATTACTACTGGCAGGCGACAAGCGGTGTTCGGTTTTGTCGTTACTGCTAACAATAAATGAGGAAACGCCTCCAGCGGTTAAATCTGTTTCAAATGTAATTACACTTTGTAAAGTTCATCGTTGTATATAAAGAGGTTTAATTAAGTAACTTGTTTTGGGGCTGATTGATAATAAGGAATAGTGGGCGAATTTACGTTTTGTTTAGTAAAATATGGTCATCAACATCTGTGGACTTAACACACCACGTCAGCCTTGCACCGTACTAAGTACCGTAAGGACTTGTGTTACGGGTACTAGACAACGGAAATATATATTTAATATGCTTTTATAAATTTAATATTTTTATTAAAGAAATACATATAACACATAGATAAACATCCATGACCTACGCGGGATTCGAATCCGCGACTCTTGGCGCAACATGCTCCGCTTATCCGAGCCCTGCACCACTGCCCGGCGCCAGCCTGGTTGTCAGACATCATCTTCCTTTTTACCACTGCTGGTTAAAAAACTTTCTGCAAATAAAATGTAACTAATCAAAACTTATTTGTGGAGCGATGTGTTATACTTGCAGTATTCAAGATGTGGAGCTAAAAACGGATAGAGTGAGTGATCTGGACTGAGAAAAGTGACGGACCAGATCAGGGTCGGCAGTACTATACAGGTACTCTCTCTCTCTCTCTCTCGTCTCAATAACATGACGTCACCTCAAAGAGAGAGTTGTTTTGTGACGTGTGCGTGTGTGTGTGTTGTGTGTTCAAACACGTCACACGTTGTTTGAGTTTGAGGCCCGTGTGAGAAGGGCAAGTGAGAAACACGCCCGCTTATCAACATGTAAATATATGTTATAGTGCTTCGGTGGTCTTCAAAGTCTCAGACTCTATTGCGGGCAAACTTATGATATAAAAAGATACACTTTATTCTTTTGATGTCGGTCAAAAATACATCAACAACTTGTGTACCGCTAGAACCACATCGTACGCCTTATTCACTTAATATTATTAAAGCACTTTCATTTCAATACATTAATGATCACATTTAATATTCCCGGAGCTGGGAACAGATTGCCAATTTATACGAAGTTTGAATAAATTACTGGAACTGGATGGTGGATGGAGACGCTTGAACTTTGAAGCCTTACAAAATATTAATTTAAATATTAATTAAATAATTTCTGAAAAAAGGAAAAAGGAAATACGTAAAAGTTATAAAGTGCACACACCATGAGAGGCAGGCACTAATTTGTGAGAAACTTATATCAAAATCTTAAAAACTTGCCTTAAATTTAAAAAGTTTCAAATCCGACGCGTAACTAGAGTTTACTACAACTTAAGCGACGTAATCACGGTAAAGCGATACACTGGTGTTACGCTAGATTGTTCAAACGCAGTTTCACGCGGTTTCGTTCCTCGTACATTTTGCATACCGCGCGCCTTCACCGCCATTGAATCGTTTGGTTCGACCCGCATTTTATTCCAAAGCCACCAGCCGGTGCGTGTTGACCACAGAGTAACTTTTATACACAGAGATTGGTGTTGATCCCTGTGCCTCCGGGTAGTATAGAACGCGATAACCCTTCTTGACTTACTTTAATAATCCTACTTTCCTACTAACATTATAAATGTGAAAGTTTGTTTATTTGTTACTCCTTCACGCAAAAACTGTTTAACGGATTTTTATGAAATTTGGCACGCACATAGAAAGTATCATGGATTAACACAGTTTTTATCCCGAAAAAATGTTCCTAAGGGATGCCATGGGATGATTTTCTATTTTCCATGGGACCGAAATTTACGCGTGTGAAACCGCGGGGCGCAGCTAGTATAAAATAAATTAAATAAGCCATAATAGCAAAACATACATGCACAGTTTTTGCGCGCGTTCCGAAGACGAATTTGCGATATCTCCAACATTCAAGTCTGTGAAGCTATTCATGCAGGGAACAGACATCAACATATATACACCCGAAGACTGCTTCTGAAACTTACAGGTGAAAAAGGCTTCGTTCGGCAGAATATATCAGACTCAAATGATACTGTATATAATTTCCACAAAACCTACTTGGAACACATACTATTTTGAACATTGAGATTGTTCGCTGAACTTTTTTTATTTCGAATTTTTTGATATTCTAAGGGTCAAATTATGATGTTTAGTTTTAGCATTTCAAAGTTTATGATGATCACCACTCTGAGTATAAGTGTAGAATCTATGATCACCACCGAAGAGGCCATTGTGGCTGTGGTGATTAATAAAACGTGATTCGTTTCATAAAATCACCCGGATTCTACTGCGATCTACAGAACGTTTAAATTGTGGCCTTACGACATTCCAGACACTGTCTATAGAAATAAAGGTCAACTAATGAAACGTGTCTGCAATTTATATTTCTGGAAGAAGTGCTATTGCTGCATTGCAACTAAATGGACGAGTACGACCGGGGAGAGACATCTAGCTCACACGACACCACCTTATAAGTAATGACGACGCTGGTGGGTTCCGTCCCGTTAGTATGTGTGCGTGTTTGTCTTATTTTTTTATGGTATAGGGGGGCAAACAAACAATCAGAGCCATTTTATTTGCGTCCGACGCCCATAGACATCCGCATAGAGGCTATACAGTTGCGATGCCCTGCTTTCTCCTCCCACCTCCATGGGCCACCGGCTACTTACACACCGCACGAAATGCGACAGCACAACTGTCTCGTGTAAGAGAGAGGTGCCTCCCCGGTCGTGCTGGCCTAATTCGGCTACATGCGAGAATGCAGTGTGGCACTTACTAAATAATAATGTATTTCTAATAATCTATCTCGTGATCTGCGGCAAACATTTTCAACCGCAGACGATGAGATTCGAACCCTGACAAGGACAAAAAATGTTAATTGTGTTTTTTAGTTTATAATAAAAATAATATAATTTATAATAATAATAGTCCCAAGTCAGGTGGTAATGTGGTCTAACCTTCGTGTCTCGGAAGAATGAGGTTGAAACTGCGGAACACAGTTAGTAAATAAAAGTACACATTGAATAATAACAGAAAGTGGATTCCGAAGACATCTGTTATAAAATAAATAATGCACAAACAACAAAGAGATTGACAATACAATTTCATTTCTAGCTCAAAGCGAAACGTAAGCTGCTCGAGAATTCTCGGAAAATTTCTCAAGAAAATCATAGAATAGGAGCGTGAGACTGAAAACTTAACGTTTTGAATTGCATTGGAAATGTATTTTAATATCAATTCAAAACAAGCGGTCGTCTTTATGAGAGGAGATACCATCACAACTAATTATATATAACAATTGACTTGAATTTTTTACGTACTACTCATTTGTAGAAAATTAACTGTAATAAGTCTATAATCAATAATATTTTTTTATGACATGTCTAAAATTACCTTAGTATTAATCATTATAATTTATTTAATAATTCTTAATATTCGTTCGTATTACAGCATTAGTATTAATACACACTTTATAAAAATTTAAAGATTTTATAAAAGTTTAAAGATACAGGCCCTGTGACGGACAGACAGATAGACAGCGGAGGATACTAACATCTTGCCTTTAAAAATCTTTGTGTACGGAATACTAAATATACATTGATAATAATTAAATTTCATTCGTTTAAGTACGTTTCACATTGAAATGTAATCTTGTTGCTTCAATCGAATTCGTTTCATGTGATTATTTTAAACCAAATATGTTTGCAGTTTGTAGATATTGCAGATTGTAGATTATAGTAGTTTATGCAACTGTCGTATAATGTAGGGTATTAAAACTCGAGTGTGTTTTTATGAAACGAGCGAACGCGAGTTTCATAATAGTAACACGAGTGTTTTAATACCCGTGTTATATGCAGTTGCATACACTACTTTATCTTCACTAATGCAATTAATCAATTAATAAAATATTGCGAAACATTAAATTCATGCCTACGTCACAGCGAGCACCGCCATTAAAATCTAACCAGGATCAGGAGCGAGCGCGCGCTGTTAAGGATTTTGACATAAGGCTCTCTCACCACTCTCTCTCTCTCTCTCGCTCTCACACAGTGTTATAATGAGATTTTACGATACCGATTTGGATATTATAACATCATGTCAAATTGCTTAAATTGAGTTTTTTGTTGTCTGAGCTATAACAGTAGTTATTATAAGTGAAGTGTTGAAAACATAAGTAGAATGTTACAACATTAGTGTAGATAAAATATATTATAGTGCACATATAAGTATTCATAAAATGCCATGCGATGTCGTTTTGACACATAACCACCATTGTGCCGCATACTTAACGGTGAGCACTAGCGTTCATTTGGCTCTCATAACTCCTCAGCTTTTGGCGAATTGCCAAAGAGAGGCTCTTTGGGCTTTAAATGATAGCTAATATCCGTTTTATCCGCGTAAGTACCGGGATAAAAAGTAAAATATATTTAACGATTTGTTGTCAGACCTACCGAATATATACAGAAAATTTCACGAAAGAACCGAATGGCCTCGACTAGTACGGTTTATGTTTTTCCGGTAGACGACTGGCGCACAGGAAGGAAATATAACAGCACGTCTGTATAGTAATTATGCGTGTGTCAATAGGCGACGTTAGTTATTAAAAGGATTTGATTTTTATTTTGGTATCTTATATAATAAAATAATTGTATCATTATGGTTCCTTATTCTAAAACCTTTCCGATTGTTAAAGATCCGTGTATCGACTGACCATAGAACTGATGCAAAAAAGTCTGCTTTTAGTAGACGGTATAGGTAAGATGAGATTCAGTAGCCTAAAGTTGATAAGGCTGTTATGTAGTGAAGGTCCTGAGTGGCGGCGCTGATGGCTTCTTCTTGGTTATAAAGGATGTTTGGTACTGTAACATGGAGAAAACTCCATGCTTACGTCAAATAAATCCTCTACGTTTGGTATGTCTGTGTAATAAAAAAGACTATTTCAAATTTAAATTAATAGAATGATAGCGAAGAATTGTTATATTTTTGACAGGTTGAAAAAAGATGTTCTGTGTGATTTGGATATTCGGCTTCGAGCCGTGAAATGCAACATACATATTTTAGAATAGGTCCTTTATCATGTAGATAAATGTAACTATGTAAGATGACTCAGTAATAAACAATATATTAATTATTAAACGTGTTTTATGTCTGCATTCCTATGATAGATTTAAGCCAGATGGCACAGAATAGTATTATTAAGTTTTCATTTAGGGTTTTCAGATAACTTTAGATAACACTGCTACATGGACAGAGCTACGCCAAACCACACCCGTCCAGGTAGTCGTTATAGTACTATAGGGTGCCGCCAGTCCTACATACCACAGGTTTTCATCAAATAAATAGACGGTGTGTAAATACGCTTCCCCACGTCACAAAACAATAATTTTATTGTGTAATAAATAGAAATAGTGACACAGTATGTAAACTACGTCATCTAAGTGGGCGAGGATTCAGCTAGTGAGGTAAACAACTAAACAGCTATTTAATTAAACAATTAAGGGACTCAAACAGTGAGTTGAAGTGGTGCGGTGTGAGTAGGGTTGCTAACGTATTTACTCGTGAATAATAAAATTCTATTAATAAATTTAAATAATTAAAGAAGTGTTCTAAAAATACGAACGAATATTATTATATTTATATATGTTTATTATTATATTTCATTGTTGTGAGTTTGTACAAAATATTCTCATAACTTGTTTATTAAAAAGTTGTTTGTTTGTTTCATTCTGATTGGGTACTGTACTGGGACCTATACTTGTACGTTCTTTAAGGTACGGACTCCCGAAATAGTTTTTTAATATAATAAATATACCCCCTCGGGTACCATCTCTCACATACGGGGCCAAAAGAAAGAGATGGTTATGTCGGAATCAAACCGACTAAAACCATATGGTATTCCGGCGTCTTGTCGGAGTGATTGTTGGTAACCCTAGGTAAGAGTGAACTTTACTGTAACTCGGTTCATTTTCACTTGCCCTGTTTTGTTTTCTCTATTAATTCCGCAGTTGAAGCATAGACTTAATAAAAAGTACTTTTTATTAAGTCTATGAGTTGAAGGTGTTTTCTTACTGATTTCCAGTTTTAGTTTTTGCTAGTAAAATATAATTTTAACCTATTATTTGAATGGTTATATTGTGTTATTGTTTTTTTAGCTTTACAAAAAGATATTGCTAATTTAATTTCGCATTTTAAGGTTATTTAGTATTTATAACGATTGTAACTAAAAATTTTCCAGTGGTGTGGTACTATCAAATGAAATAGATCTAAAGATACGAACGCTCGTAGCGACTCGTAGCTGTGCTACGAGCGCGCGTAGCGTCCATGACGAGTGTTACAGGGGATGTTGCGGACACAAACTCACAAAATTTTTTCCCCAATCAAAAGTTTCCAACTCCGCTGAATGATTTTTTTTTTAAATACAAAGAAGACGTTTTACGTTGAAATGAATGAAATTAATTTCATTTGAAAGTCACAAGGCTTTGTGAAACTGTTGTTCAGGGAATTCATTAGAGCGATTTGAGTTTGTCACGAACTCACATATTACAAATGAATCTGTATTCATTATAACTAAGTATTGCATATTTTCAATATAATTTTAGGCACGACTTATATTTTACGACATTATAATTAAGTGAATTTGACGACACAGTAGGGGGTTAGGAGGGAGGGGAGGGGGTCAAGATCTCCGGACACGGAAGCGGGGATATAATATATATAGGATATACACGTGTAGTTTATATTTTAAATGTGTTTCATTTTATAGAACCTTAATCGTCCGGTTCGAATATAAAAGCGTAGCGTTCTATCAAGCGTGCATCGCCGTTACGTCTTTTACACACTTTTGGCTTCCGTATCATATTAGCACAGTATCACATTTAGTAAAAACAATGGCTAAACAAAATTAAAATAATGGTAAGCTTGCAAGTATAAAAATATTACTAGACCAACACGCAACTTTGCTTGCGTAGATTTTGATGGCGTCCCTTCTTACGTTACGGGAATATTAGCTTATTAGTAAACACGTAATATACATTAGAGCATACTGTGAAACTGAGAGTAAAACTCGTAAGTTGAAGTAATGAACTGAATAAACATCTAATTACTACCCCTCTAACAAAATATTAAAAAGGTAATAATGTGAACTTATTGTTGTACCCATGAAGAACAAGGCCAGAACAACTAATCAAGAACAATCCAAACTAATATTTAAAATAAAAATAATGGTAGTCACGAAAGCACAGGCATATTGTCTGCCGATGTACATTATTGCACGCACATATAACCGTGGCAGTTTATAAAACGCTTCAACACGTCAACACATAATACATGACCATATATCATATACAAAACATTTTCATTTGCTGAATGAAATTTAACAAAGAACAAATATAAAAATAATACTATAATAACCTCCTCGTGCGCTGAATGTTAACGAGAGGGGAATAAGTATATTGATTTAATAAATTGCAAGTATGTCAATGAATATATTATTAACCCTTAACCACCTAACGTCATTCTCAAAGACTCTGGCAATTTTAGTTTTGCTATGGACGCGGTGCAGCCACCTGTCAAATTCCTTATTAAACACATATAACTGTATGGATGGATTTGACAGATGTCAGTTTAATACTAGGTTAATGCTTGAATAAAGTTAATCTATGTTTATTAGTAAGGGCGCTAGTGCCTTTTAATATGGCATTTGACAGATGTCAGTTTAATGCTAGGTTGCTTAATAATAAGGAGGCAAAAAATTCCAAATATAATAAAACAATTAACACGTCTTCTAAAAATACCGGTAGGCGCCATGTGTAGAAAAAAAATCGATTCATATACAGACATATTGAAAGTGCCTTACAGACGACCGACGCGGGATGGCTTCATATAGCGTATGCTACGGTCCGGTGTGGTGCAGGAACGCAGAATCCCTAACTTTACTTATTGTATAGTTACGGACCTATATTATATATTTTGGAGTCAACCTACACGTTTCGTACACGTGGCGCACGAATAATGCCGCATACGTGGTGTTGTTATGACGCGCCCACACGTCATGTGACGCGACTATCAATCAAACGCTTTACGTGAACGATCACTGGAGTGCGGAGACATCAATATCATCCCTCACTAATAGATGCGATATGTTACTACGATTTATTAGCGTGTGGTAGCGAGCGAGGTCATGCCAATGATCGGTTGGTTATCGTGTGTCGTGCGGATTGAGAGTAGCCGGTGGCACATTGGAGAGCAAGCTCCGACTGCTCTTTTGAACTCTCCTTCTATAGAATAATGTACCTACTCTAAATTTTTCCATACTGTTCTAAATACTGGAGTAATTATTATCTTTCGAGGATATTATGTATATTCTTTGTTACGACCTTGAAGCTTTTTAATGTAAGAGATGTACCATGATAATCGTTTTGATAGCGTGAGTTATTTTTATTTTCTTCTTCTTTATCTATGAGTAACCTAGACTCATGCGATATCCTCGCCCAGGGATGTAAAGACTAAGAGTCGGGGGATACTCAGACTCGGCTAGCTACGGAGTAAGGAGTACTCCCGTTCTTGTGTTGACCTCTTGGTGTGGTTACTGCACTCTCTGCTATAACCTAGACTGATTCCTGACTCACCTAAATTCCAGCCGTGACCGTAGATAAAGGCCGTTAGCGACTCCCCCCTTCACAGTTGACAGCTGCCAATGAAAAATCTTAGAAAGGAAGTACCTTAATAGTCTAAGTAAATCAATTATATAAAATAATGTTTGTCAAAATAGGAACTTTATTTAATTTGTTCTCAGGGTGAAATTATTTATTATAAAAAAAGTTTCAAATGTAACAAATTTTCTATAGTTTACAAATATTTAAGTGAAAAGCAGTGAAATGCAGGTAACCAAGCTCTTAGCAACATCTAGAAAATCCATAAATCCTTTGGAAACTTTTACAATTTTCCGTTCAACTTTTCAGGTAAAATTCCGTAATGCCAGTTCAAACGAAAAACAGGACAGAGTAAAATGTAAATATTATTCGTCCGTTTGGTCAAAACTTCGGCTACAGCAGGAGATATCTCTGGAGACTCCAACTACTCACATAATAAAGTGCAGGCGTGAGTGCGCTAACACAAGTTTCCCCATTCTCTTATCCCGATGACGCGCAATCCACCTGACAATGGCCTTTCACCCGCACAACTAGGTTCTGGCCACACAACTGAAACTGACATGAAGTTTATTGTAAGACTAGTTAAGCCTACGTGCTTTCTTGGTTCTACTCCCTTTTTGTTTTATGCCCCAGAGAACTAGTCTTTCTTAAGTTAGAATTTTTTATGTCAAATTAAAACATCACTTTTAACACATTACGAGATAAGTGAATATATTGTAGTAATCGTATTTAGGAACTCTTTTTGCCACTATTTTAAAATGTAACAAGACTTCCATGTGTTTTTTTCTAAATGTGCGGATACTTTGTCTTCCTCTAATAATATCGTAGTAATATTAACGAAGTGTCTCATCTCACAACTTTGCTGATCCCTACATGCAATATTATATTCCACCAAAAACATTTTGTAAGAAAACTAACTAACAACATTTCGCAAAGTCTTGATAGAGCTGCTTCTTTATCGCCAAATAGTGATGCAATCTCTATAAAAAGTTGAGCCAAGTCTAAGGTTCCTTATTGCGATTTATTTGTTACTAGCTGCGCCCCTCGGTTTCATCTGTGTAAATTTCGATCCCGTGGAAAATAGATAATCATCCCATGGTATAGAAAGAATTTTCAGGGATAAAATCTACAAGTTACCCACTATGTGTGTGCCAAATTTCATGAAAATCAGTAGAGCAGTTTTTGATTGAAGGAGTAACAAACAAACATAATATAATCTTTCGCATTTATAGTATTAGTAAGTTTATAGTTATTCTTTAAATATAAAAACAATAATGACCAATAATGTCCTCGATATTGCGAGAAAACAGGATGCATTTAAGTGCACGATCATGTTTCTAATTATTATTGCACTCTGACTTACAATAATTGTTAGTGTTTAATATTTGTATAGATCAGAAATAAATGTACCAGTTAAATTGTAATAATTTGTCACAAACACGATTATATGAGCAATCGATATACCCCTGGTCGTGAGGGACAATTTCTACACACTACATAATGCTTCTACGAGTAGGTACTAATGCACTTCTTAAATACTTTACTGTATGTTATGGAATGTGAATAACACAGCAGCTAATGCAAACCTGACCTTGGCGAGAGTCGAACTCCTGACCCCTGGCATGTGCTCGGTAATTGATCGCGTGATTCTTATATTGATTTACTGCGAGGCTCACTGCTCACTGTTCACTGGATCAGCAAATTGGATTAATGCCTACACCGGGATTAACAGGATTTGGAATACTTTTACTTCGGAGGCGGTTCGTTTCTTTTTAAATAATTCTTTTACATGGCGATATCATCATCAGATTATTTTGATTTATTTCTAGGGAATGAAGAAAACAAACAGGTAGAAGAAACTAAAACGTTTGAGATAGTAGTAGATTCTTTTCCTAAAAAAATCTCAGGTCGTATCAGTATCGAAGCGACCGACAGTGGCAACCGGTTCCAAAATGACGTGTGTTTTAGGAAAATTGCTCCTAAAATGCAAAGTTGTGAACTTTGAGACATCGAAGTGGTGACGATGGAACTAAGATGTATTTTGCGATGTACAAAAGTGGAAACGGCTACTACTATGATTTTGAACGCCTCCTCGGAACGACGACAACGGCGATTCCCCTTGTAGATGTAATCGATTATGTAGAATAATCTAATATCTCTTCACAATGCCAAAGAGTCAAGCTGTCTGGAAATAGTCTAGTCGAAAGAAAGTACGGAAAACTGAATGTAACTTGGCAGGTTCATTAGGACTGTAATATAATCTCTTGTTGTATGCATGATTATGGACGTCGATCACCAATTTGTTTGCCCGTCAAATATTATGACTCAGAATTATGGGAGAATGAAAGTTGCTGACGCATCAGCAACTTTAATTCAACATGGCGAGTTAAAAAGATAACGAACATCACGTGAAAAGTTCAACCGACTTTTTATTTAAACATGTGTGTTTTCACTTCCACGCATATTGCTAACGCATATAGTAGATGTTGCTGAAGCGTATTGCTGATGTGTGTTGTTGCCTCATGGTGCTGGTGCATGGTCCTGATGCGTGTTGCAGATGCATGGCACTGACGCATGTTGGTGACGATGCGGATGATTTAATATTGTAATGTAAGAAATCCACAAGGAGCGACTTAAAATATTGACGAGTAATTTTGTACACATTACATATTTTTTATGAGGCTTAAGTGCTGTATAAAAATCTCCTTTATCTTTCATATTCTTAAAATATGTTTGTATTTATGATTATTATGATCTCTAATATTGTGCCTACACAATAAAGCTAATTTCAGTAGGTAAAAATTTGAGAGAATATTTTAGCTATTGTCCATAAGCTGATCTTGTGACAAACTCGCGTAAGACTCTTTGTAAAGTAGATTATTTTTTCAATGGACCACGGAACTCTCACTAAGAACAAGAAAAAAATTGAGTAAAATTATTTATACAAGAGATAGAAATATAGCGTACAGAGTCACAATAAATTAAAACTTACTCTCAGCAGTCTATCGTATACGTCAAATTATTTAAGTCGGTTATGTTGCATGTGGGCACGATTAGGTGTTTATGTAGTATTGCACATGCAGTCGGTTCATCTGGAGTTCACCACGAAGCGTTGACCTTCAAATTGGGCCACCGAACTCTCTCAAATTTCGCGCAAAGCGATGGAATTGTGATCATTTCCCAACGCGCGGTGCGCGTTTCGTGCGATGTGTACGTAGCCGATGGCCCATGTAGGTGGAAGAGAAAAGAGGGCAGCGCATCTGTATAGTCTCTATGCGGATGTCTATGGGTGTCGGTAGTCATGGAAATGGCTCCGACTGCTGCCGTATGTTTTACATTAAACATCACACGAAGCTGGACATGTCTGACACGATACCATTAAGTCAACAATAATGATGTCAAAACTTAGTGAAGTGAAAATAATGTTAGAAAAACCTTTGTTCCTGTCCCTCATTTGCTCGCTTTACCCTTACACACACAACTCAAGTAACACAATAGTAATCCCCAATAACATATCAACAAATCCACAAGGTTAGTAAACTATGTATATTTACATCAAAAGGTGCCTCATCCAATTGACCCGAGAAGTAGGTATATTAGAAGCTTTAATTAAAAGCCGATCAAAGGTTGAACGGCGGATATTGTGTGGATTATTTAGTGTGGCTATTCTCTGGTTTTATACAAGTACCCCTTGAATGTACACCTTGTTCCGCTCACCTTCATGAAACATTTAACAATTATTGTTTTTTCTTAAATAGGTTTCTCAACAAGTTGGGAGGCGCGAAGCATTTGATAATCAAGGTGGAAATGAAAAATAAAATACTAGACTCTTAAAATAGATTGTATATAGTTGTAACTATATTTTATTATATTTATTTTAACAATAAAAGTTTAAATTAAAATTTTCGCAAGTCTATTAAGATATCTGCTTTAGATCGTCAAATTTGAGAAGGATTGTGCCTTGGGAAGAATTTTTTGCTCCGATATCAGCTATTATGTCTTGTAAAGAGCACAAACACAACTGGAGGCTTTTGAGATTTTTTGACACCCATATACATTTTTTTTTTATGGTATAGGGGGGCAAACGAGCAGTTGTAGCCATTTTCATGACTACCGACGCCCATAGACATCTGCATAGAGACTATACAGATGCGCTGCCCCCCTTTCTCCTCCCACCTCCATGGGCCACCGGCTACTTACACACCGCACGAAACGCGACAGCACAGCTGTCACTTCACGCCGGTCTCGTGTAAGCGAGAGGGGAGGTATCCCCGGTCGTGCCGGCCCAATTCGGCTGCATGCAAGCATACAGCGTGGCACTACCTCTTACTGCACAATTGTTAAACATATTCGTTGTTTCACCTCTGCAATGCGCTTACGAAAGATCATAACCTACTCGAATTGCGACGCCGTCACTGTAACATCACGTCCGCGTCACGTGAACGAGAGGTACTTCCCCGATCGTGCCGGCCTGCATCTGTTGCAATATGGTACCTCTTACAAGACTTTTTGTACAATGTCTACTAATGAGGTACATAGAGATAAAATGTAGCGCAAAGTTGCGAATATAATGTACCAAATGTTATGAATAATAAGCAGGAATAATGGTGCGGTTTTATCATCCACAAAAAAAGTATAATATAAAAAGCCTCTGAGGATTACGTTTCAGAATTTTTTTCGTCTTTATTAGTTTTTATATAATATTATTAGCTTGTCGGTGTTAAATTATAACTTAGTAGAACCATGTTTTTTTATAGTGGGTAATCCTCATGGAAACCGACGCCTGGGGTAGCAGCTGGGTAATGCCGGACTCTTACCGGCTAAACTCCTCACTGTGCTGCACCGTACGACGGGAACACGAGCGCGCTTTCGCACTCATCCGCGAATCCGCGGGTACCTGGTCCACGTGGAGCATGGAGCTCCCTCCAACAGCAAGGCGCGGCCTTACTTTCAAGGCCCCCATTCACAGGGTGACGGATCAACTTGTTCCTCTCACCCTCATGAAACATTTAATAATTGTCCCGAGACCGCCACCCAAGGGCCAATCATTAAACGGCCGCAGAGGACAGGGAGGACGGCAACGACACAACGCATCTCTTCCTCTGCGGCCCCACCGCCAACGCATCAGACGGCGCGCCCTCGATCGGTCGCGGGAGACAGGGTGCACAGCAACGACACACCGATACGTCTCTTTTTCCGCGACCCTTCCTCCACGGACGCATTCAGAGCGAGCCCCTGGCCAAGCCCACTCGGAACGTCTAGTCCTGGCATCCCTCTTGTCTTCGCCGTGGTGGTCCAACTACGGTTACTAAGCCCCCTCACCACAAGGTGGAAATCCGTCGAGGGGGTAGTAGAACCATATAAGTTAGATACTGTAAAATGCTACCATCGAGCTGATCTGGTGCTACACACAAAAGATGGCCTCGAGAACTCTTTTATATTTTTTTATCGATGAAACACGATAAATCCAGTTATAAAGCGAGGAACCCAGTTGGCTGTATAAAAATTAAGTGTCGGTCGTCTAGCGATAACTTTATCGCTCTCCGGTGAATAATTTACACGTTTTAATTGGGTTCAGCGCTTCAATCGCTTTTTGATCTCGTCGACGTAAATATTTATTCTAAAAGCTTGGAAATGTTCGTAATTCAATTGATGTCATTACCATCATAGTGCAATGGATGCATTGGTGCACTCTGAATCAGCAAATAGCGGCGTGGATCGGGACGACTGGTAGGTCCGATTCGGACGCATTAGTGGCGTGCTCCTTTACAGTAAGGGGGCCAGGGGTTAGGATGGGAACCTGACCCTTAAGACTGTTCCGATGACGTAGTATAGACTGTTTAGAGGCAGCCAAATCCCCAAGGAAGACAGCTTAGGCCTTTTCGCCGAGGCCAGCCTGTTGCCTGCGGATCCGGGAGCCTTCAATTATAGCGGCTGAAGCCACTCTCAGGGCACTAGTCGGTATTGCAATAGGTGTCGAGTCCGACATAGGTCTAGGGGCCACCCGGCCTCCTAGATATCATACTTAAATGTATTCCCCTGCGACAACAAAAAAAGGTTCATTCATTTATAGCCAGCGATTTTTTTGAGCTACAGTTCCCAATTTCAATTAACCGACTTACAACAGTTATTTTACATACAATATTGCACCAACAGGGGTCTTTATTTATTCACCACACTGCAAGTAAATAATCAATTGTTACACTAATTACTTATGTTAATTATGCAGTTGTTGGTGCAGTTAACAAACAGCTGACGTCAGCAAGTCGAGACGTGAGAGTGAATACTGTACTAGTGACGAGGTTAATTAGTTGTGAGTTTTGTATTGTCGTTGTGTTTTGAACAATGTTCTTCATACCAATGTTAATTAGTGAAACAAGTAATAAGTTATATAAGTTAGTGTCGTTAACCTTTAAATATCGACCTATGTTCTGATAGACACCTTTTTCCGAAGAGTTCGGAAGCTCTAGTTACATATTATATTAGCGAAGACGTAACTCCTCTAGCTGCTGCCTACTCCTCGGGTCGTCATCAGGCAGCGTATGGAGGGAGGCTCCGTCAGTGCATGAGTTCTGTTTATTATCAGCTTGCGAGTGGGCTGTTCTAAATACAAACATACGTTCTAAAACTTTACCGGACCGGTAATAAATAGAGGTAAAATATTTTTGAAGTAAAATTTTCTACGTGCGCTTGATTTGTGGAGTAAGCTGATAAATACGGTACAATAGATTTACAAAAAGTGTGATCGGGTTAGTCGAAAGGAATTTGAGAGGGGTTAGTTAGTGAGGACAGAAAGAGAAAGATTTACGTTTCTAACATAACTGTAGGATAAAAAAGAGCAGTGCGCACGCACATTTTTTCTCTCCCTCTCATAGCCACTTATTTTTTGTGTTTTACTTTAGTCGTATGGTCTAAAACACGCAAATTTATTTGATCATAAAGCTCTCGCACAACGCTTCGCATTCTGAGTAGTACAATATTTACCGGCCTCGTCCCATTACTGGTCCTCAAACAAAGCGTTATATAAATATACATTCTGTTGATTAATCCCTCAGGATCAGAATTAGGAGACGCGAGTCAGACAAGAGTCCGCCAACTCATCGTGTGATAAGACAAGCTTTTACGATCTACGCGTGAGCCGGAGTTACACACACTCTATCATGAAATTCTTATCTTTATAGTTGTGTGTAACTCGTTTATGTTGTTGTTTCAGTGAGTGATATATCTGCGTTGTATGAATCAGCTGAGCTCGTGGTCTGACAGTACTGACGGCACGGACGGGTTGGTCTCATTTACATACGACCGGCCCGACAGCTGTGCGTGTTTATTAGAAAAAACTATGGGGCCGCCGCCGCCATACAAAGCCTTTTATCCTTCGAAACTGGTAAGAATAATTCAAGAACGTCACATGGCGCCACATAGTAGCCGAGCGAATGTGGAATGAAGACAAAACGCTGGAGTGTGAGCCCGCAGGCAAATTACATTTATTACTGGAGCCATGGAGTGTAGAGACACAAGGAGCGCCAACACGGAGCTCGAAGTCTTTTATAAAAGCAATTGGTGGCGCGGCGTCACTGTTGGCTGGAGGTCGTGTGGTGTCGCTGTTGTTAAATACCGAATTTTGATTGGTTGAGTCTCACCTGGCGCCAATCTGAAGTTTAAACTCGTTTTAGTTTAACCTCTATTGAAGTTGGTCATCCTTCTACATCCCGACACTTGAACTAACACATTTGTGTGTGTAATATAATTTGTATGCTCCGTGTGAACGCTCTGTTTATTCTCTAGCAATGTACACAGCTCTAGCAATGTACACAATACAAAATGATTTACTTGGGAGGTGTGACACACACACAGTATCGTCTCAAAGGCATTTGACGCAAGGAGTAGCTAGAATCTTAGATCATTACTGAACGCTCTCTGCGTAGAATTCAACAGATATATTTTTCTGGGAAATTCGTAGTAAGGACAACCCGAGATGTCAGATGTCCTATGGTAAAAAAAAACAAATAAATATAAAATATGATAAAAGCAAAAACATAATCTACCATAAAATATACGCCCATAGACATGCGCACAACTATTGCTATGTTCACGTGTTGCACTTCCTCCTCCTCGCCACAACAGACCACAGGATACTCTCTCGACACGAAACGAAGCCGCACAGCCGTTACTCTGCAGCGGTGTCGTGTAAGCGGGAGATGTCTTCGTACTCGTGCCGGCCTAATTGAGCTGCAATGCAGCAGGAAACCACATACTAGGGCTGCCTGTATTGTGTGCTGCCAGCGATGGCCGGTTTCTGAACAACGAAGACAATAAAAATACTTTCAGAAGCATATTAAATGCTGTTCAAGCGAATATTGATTTTGCTTTAAAACTTTATTCTGTAAACTAATTAGCTCCCTCACAACCACCTCGTCCGGTCCGACCGCGGCTCATCCGCCTGTAACGAGCGAGGCGGTTGTTTTAAATGTATTTATCGCCAAATATTATACAGAGTGTACAAAATTCAGAAACATTGCCAATTCCCCTGCAAAGAACAATGGCGAACTCCCACACAAATTTTATCGGGCCTTATTTTTTAGCGTCTTCTCATATAAAAAAATATTAAAATATAGAGTTTTTATTCCTGATTAAACTTTTCTTAGTAACTGATATTCTGTAAGGCTTGGTCTTCAAGATATTTCTGTTTGAAGTTTTGATCTCTATAGGTCCCTACTGTATAACGGATAGCTGACATATATTTAATACTATTTCTTTCACAGAGAAGAAATTACAAAATATACCCCATATTTTATATTCCTAAAACTGGAAGTAATAACTGTCGTAGAATACTGAAAAAGTAATAAAATTGAACGCAATCGCACATACAGAAGTAAGCCTATGTATTTTAAAATTATGAACTGCCAAATAAGTTATATAGATTACTGTTGAAGTTTCGTAAACTATAGCTGTCTATAAAGCAGTATGGATATAAATAATAGTAAATAAAACTACAAAATACTTTCATAGAACCTCTGATTCAAGCTTGTCTTTGTCATTTGTCAAGGGTTTTTTTTTTTAGATAGACTCTACGCTAACGGCTGAAGGCCAGTGCAGCTTCATCTGTATGAGAGGCGAGTTCCATAGGGTACTCGAGCCTCTGTATTTATGGTCGATGGGGGTGCAGACCCCCCCTTCTTTCCCAGCTAATCTGGGAGGAGGCAAACCGGAATATTGAGATTAATAGGTAATGCTATTATTATCTTGGCCGAGAAAAGGGTTGCCAGAAATCTATGATAGAAGGGAGTTAATCATTAATGTAATTCAAGCGCTTATTATTTTCAACTAATTGTAACATAATATTAATATTTTTAATCAAATAAATTACTATTAATAATTAATAATATTTTTAATAATGTACATTAAAGTGATGATTTGTTTTTTCTTAATTTTAGTTTAATTATAATCCCAAATATTCAATTTTCTACCATTAACAATTATTAATACTTATATTATAATTTGAATTATCTGTTCTTTTTAACGAACGAAAAACAACGAAATAATGATTTTCTCTCTTAAACATTTTAAATACAAATTCATCAAGGTATTTTGTTTTTAAATAATTACTATTTATTAATATTATTATTTAAAAATGCTGTAGCAACCCTGCACTGGTACTTACTTAAAAAGTTGTGAAAGTTGTGTTGTGTGTTGTCAAACCAACCGACTGAAGAAGAGGCGGTATGGTCTCATGATACTAGCCTGTCCGTAAGGACGAATCATTTAAAAACAAGATGTCAAACCAAACAAAGAAATGTGATTGAAATTAATAATAGTCAGTTGCGTATCCAATAAAAATATTTGTAATTATAAACCTTCTCAACTACTATGCTTATGACTAAAAAACTTATAAAATATTTGTTTCATAACTGTATTAATAACATATGAAGACGCATAAGGATTCTATCAGAGATTTCTAAGAGATCTAAGATTCCCTCGTTCTTTAAATTCAATAATGTGCTAAAGTTTATTCACAAATATTTGTTTTTTATGACATACGTATTTATCACTACATCTGTTATTATCAAATAATGATATTTGTGGTCTAGTCATACCAACAGGTGAGGAAAATTACGAGATTTTTTTTGCTGTATTACTATGTACCTTGCGGATGCCTAAAAAATATTATTAAGCACAACGCTCAGTGTACTTCAACACGTATTTTCGGTAACCTAACAACCACCTGGTAACACCAGTTGCATGTCCAGCACACCTACACAGTTTCTTATTTCAAACTACACATTACTATTTATTTGGACATTCTCATATATTATACTGTAAATAATTTCGCTTTGTGTGATTAAAAATGAAGCAATGTACAGTAAAGAGTAAATATGTCTATTTGCTCCACAAGTTTTGTCCTTCGGCCGTCAGTATCTACAAAGTAGGATTCTAACGACGAAGTTACTTTTGTTTTTCTATTGCTACCACCAAAAGTACTTTATTGATCATAAATAATGTTATTGGGACACACAAATAGGTACTTTGTAAATATTACCTACTAGCGGTCCTCCAGCGGCTACGCTTGTGTCTAATAAACAAACAGCACTACTTGGTATTATAAAAGTTTTGCAGTTTTTGGTGTAGAAATATATTTATTACAAATAAACAAAGTCACTTTCGATTTATTACCACTAGTTTAATTTTCACATCCAGTCGGAGTTGTGATATATTTTCCATTTCCAACCCAAACTTGTATAAACCACTAGTAGGTACCTACAAGTTTATGATTAACAATAGTGATGCCGAACTATCGATAGTTGATCTCGCAAGTCAGTTGCGATATCGATAGGACTAACGAGAGTATTGATATTTTTGATGATCTATAATAATAGTATCGATACTATCTATCGATAAAATACTTTCTAATAGTCACTTGAAAGATGTATTGCGTTAGATGTATTGCGTACCCACGCAATTTCATATATTTTAAATAATAAAATAACAATTTCATTGTTATTTTATTATTTAAAATAAAAGTAATAAAATATAGTTACGTTGATTACGCCAGTCTTGTGCAAGCAATTTCGTTGGGAAATGATCACAATTCCGTCGCTTTTCGGGAAATATGAGAGAGTTTATTGGCCTAATTTGAAGGCCAACGCTTCGTGATGAACCGACTGCACATACAACATAACCGACTTAAATAATTTGACGTATTCGACAGACTGCAGATGTCTGGAGTAGGAGAGCTGAAGACCGAGCTCAGTGGCGTGCTCTTGGGGAGGCCTATCTCAGTAGTGGACGAAACCAGGCTGATCAATATGATAATTATATCTCGGCGTATATGGTAGGTTAAATAATAAATTACAATGTTTTGCAGGAACCTTGAGGCAGAAATTCTCATTTTATACACAGATCCAGATCAAAGCATCTAAGTATTGGCTCACTGGCACAACGTTTATCTGAGACGCGGGCGCACGGAAATTTTTGATAATTAAAAATATATAATTATAATCTATACATATTATAATAAAACAGTAAGATCCGTGTGTCTGTACATTGAATATGTGTACGAAAATCTAATTGGGGGCGATGTTAAAATAATATTAGAACACTTTTCAGTGTTTTTTTAATTTTTTCGTCTGTCTATTTGTCCGTTTGTTCAGGCTGATCTCCGAAACTACTGGAGGGATTCGATTTTTGTATTTTGTAGTGTATAGATAGTAATCCTGCTCAATATCTAGCATACTTTTTACCGCTTGTAAATCACTTATTCCTACCGAAAATTCGGTAAATATACTTTACCCGACGAATTTGAAAATTTGAAAGAAGCAAACAATAACATATCACTTTGATTATAATAGAACAGAGCTACGCATATGAAGAACAACTCACTCAAACCTATTTGCTTAAAGTATTAGGAATAAGTTATAATCACAATTTTTTCATACTTTTTGTGTGAAGAGCTCAAATTTTAATAACCCACATCGATTTCAATATATTTTTTTTACAAGCTTCTTTAATATTTCTTTTATTTCTTGAACTAAGTACTTAATTTTACTAACGTTTAATTTGAAATCGGATTAACAAAGCATATTAACCAAACATACATGTAAAATCGACTTTGTCTTATGTAACAAACAGACAGACAGAGAAATGAAGGTGACATTTTGGTATAGATATAAAACTTTTTGTATTATATTTAAAATCAAGGCCATTATCTTTTTAACTCTCAAGTCGAGTACAGTTATAAATTCATCCCTTGCAAGTGAATCGATAAACCAAACATGACAGTGCGGTTGGCAGGAACTTGTTCTAAAAATAAATCCATTATCTTTCCACACGACGGAAATACACGGATATTCACAGGTGCGGCTCTGGCGGCAGTCCCAAGTACCGAAAAGCTATGAATGAAAACTCGGAAAATGTCCCCATATTTTTGAAATAAATTTAGTGTATTCGACGTAATTTCTATACACAGTTGTTTGCAAATCCTTCGAATACGCTTGTGTATTTAATTTTTCAACACGGACACTTGGCGGATTTGAAGTTAAGAACATTACATCAATATCGGACGTATATATATTAATACGTGAAGCAGAAACTTTAGGAACATTTTTACGAAAATTGCGCGGACGTAGGAGTATGAAATACTGCATGGCACACTTATGCTTTATGTGGAAGAGAATTGCAGAACGTTAATATATTTTAATAATAATGTTTATAAAATATTTGAATTTAATGAATAAAACTTTACACACATACTATGCATTGGAAACATTGATATTTATGATACCCGTAATTTTTTAAAATTATTGATTAAGTTTCTATGTGTCTTTTGCAAGTATTGAAAATTCTACATAAATTGTTTACCTTAGTTACAATATCCTAACCAATGTATATATGATATTTAGTTTTTAATTACAAAAAAGTTTCACTTAGATCTGCTTATTTCTGTATTTAACTTTACTAGTGGACCCGCCACTAGTAAAGTTAAATACAGAAATACGCAACTTTTTTTAAATGTCGTTCTCAGTTAAAACATTACCACGTCGTGTGAAATTCAGAAATATGTATATGAAATTCGGTGATATACGACCTTTTCTCTAAAATGTTGATTTAGTTTCGAAGTTCGATAAGTTTATTCTTCTAATGAGATCAAGCGTCGCGCGTCGTGTCGCTCTATAGTATTGTACGGACGAGTTACGTTCCTTTGTTAAGTAAGGCTGCGTACTAAACGGCAGCTTTTAAAGCAGGCGGTGCGGGCGACGCGGTGTTCACGACGCCCGGCGGCCATGCAATTCAACAACACGCGTTAGACTCTTTAGCCTCTTAAGACGCTTTATTGGTTGTCCATACTGAATGCGCAGCAGCGGGAGAGTTGGCTTGATATAATGGACAACGAAATTTGTGTCAATTAAAAAAGAACCTTAACTCAAGTCACGTGCAGATCATTATTCTATAGATAGATAAACGTCTAAAAGCTAGTTAGCTCGGGCCTCACTGTGGCAACGTCGCGCGCCCGCCGCGGTTAATATGAATACAAACCGCGAAAACTTAAAACAATCCATTTTGAAAATCTGAAATATCTACATCATTACAAATTGTAGCAACTTTTAATGAAAAAAATATATTTTGATTCTGCATTAGGTACTTACTTTTCGAACAAATCCTTGCAAGAATTTGTATCATAGTAGTCGGTGAAAAAAGAAATTTAGATTTAAGTCTCAAGCCGCAATAGGTTTGTACCGGCATCTGACACAAGTCACTTAAAATGTGAAATAATGATCATTGGCGTATTATTCACCTGAAACAGGAATTATGATATTTACCAGGATGAGTAAATATATTGTCATTCTCGTGGTAGGTGAGTGGCGTTAAAGTAAAGGTTGGTTGATATTACACAAAAATTGGGATGTTTGCTTCAGGGAAGCAAAGGTCGTGAGGTCAAGCTAATATGTGCTCAGTAACCCCCCGACTCCTTCCGTATTGAAGGTGAAATTATATTTATTTTTCACAAAACTTACCTTATACATAATGTTGTTTGTATCCCGGTCCTGTCATTATTATTTGTTTATTGAGAGAACAACGGAACGTGATCACTGACGTCCATAAACATTATACAAAGTTTGTGTCGTGTATACGTTATCGCGCTTGGTGCGGTGCGTAAGTAGCCGGTGGCCCATGGAGGAGGGAGGAGGAAGGAGGACAGCGCATCTGTATAGTTTGTATGCGGATGTCTATAGGCGTCGATAGTCATGAAAATGGTTCCAACTGCTCGTTGGCCCCCCTATAACATAAAAAAATGCAACACTACTTTGATACTCTTATAAGCGGTAGTGACATACTTGGAAACGACTTGAGCCGTCATTACCAGTGAAACACCTCTCATACGATTATATCGTCTGGCGACGGGCTGAGTGACAGCCACGCCCTCGTGTGACGTTACCTTGGAGATGAACTGGAAGACGTGTTGTGCAACATTTGTGTTGTTTGTGGGTATCGGTAGTCAGTTCAAGATTCGTTTGTGCGACTAAATAAAAAAAAAACTCATTAAAACTTTACTGACAGTTAATGCAGTTTAAGTTTCATTGTTACTTATGAATAACATACTCATGAATGTAGGTGAAATCCAACACTTAGATTCGTGAAAGTATATTTGAGGCTCGCTCATCAATCATCCCGCCGCAGTGGCTCAGTCGCTCCTCTCATTGTGACGTCATTTATCATGTTTGACACAGCCGATCTCTCTCAGCTCTCTAAAATGTTGTAGCACTTATTGTTGTGAGATGTGTCTGGTATTAAACCCCACCAGCCGTGCGGCAGCAACACGTTCTCACGTGCTGTGGAACTATCCGTAGATTAATTCTCAGTTTCATTTTTATATTAATATAAATATGACAAAAGAATTTTTAAAAGTTTAGCACCTAAATAAACCTTTAACTAACTTTAGTGTTAATCTGTACCTACATACATTTTAAAGCAAGGCGCTTCCAAGAAGTGTAAGTTTTTATGATGCCCACTACAGCCATAAACAATTACTCACTCGGAGTACAACTTTCCCGATGGTGAGCTCTATTCGCCTACAAAGAAACAATTATGATGCTGTATCTTTCAAATTACTGAATAAAATAGAATTGTAAGAGAGTGAAATGTGAAATGAGTGAAAACGTCGTAATATCCGACGAAATATTCCGCTGGTAAAATTGAACCGCGCGAGTAAACACATTTACACCTGTTTCGGCTCGGAAATTACTGTTTAAGCGCATTATAAACCACCTCGGGCACGTACACATATAACAATCTTTTCAACTCCCGCATAAAAGGTTATACCGATGTAGGCATTTTACCTTCCCCATTCGATCTCCATAACTGGCTCGCTGAAAAGTTATGCACTACATGAAACGAAAATGTAGCTTTCGATTTTTTAGGCTTTTCTTTAAGATTTTACGACTTATATACTTATATATCTACATAACGTACAAAAAAATACCATAACAAAATGGATGGCAGCCGAATTGGGCCAGCGCTACTTGATCACGTGACAGCTAAGCTATCTCGTATTGTGCGGCTTGTGTACTTCTGGTGGAAGATTGGTGCACAGGAAGGAACGAGAACCGCACGTCTGCATAGTACTTATGCAAATGTTAACAGGAGTCGGTAGTCGGTAGTCGGTAGTAGGCTTCGAAATCTATTTTGCCTTCTTGAACAATAAAAAATATCATTATTGTTATTGTTGGTTACGGACTGATGATGATCATTGTACAAGCGAACTCGTTAGTTGTCCGAGCAATTAAGTTACGCCGCAGCAATTAAATTTATTTCTTTAAATTCATTTTACAAAATGAAATGCAATTTTGTTACGTCAATGGGGTTCGTTTAAACATTTTAAAGTAAATGAATTGACAGCTGAAATCTGGAAGTTACAAATTTACACAATTTATGTAATCAGTTCAGAGGAAAGCCTTGTCTGCTCTATAATAAAGAAAAAAAATATCTGCCGGTGGAAGTTGAAACTTAAAACTACGATATAATATAGTACCTACCACAGAGCTGCGCTACGAGGAGTCTATGTTGAGAGCAAGTGTAGCAATGCTTCCCTGCCTGCTTCTGAGCACTCCCTGCTTCGTCCTTACCGAGTCCGCTCCCGTGAACTTGGCATAGCGGAGCTGTCGGAAACTTGAAGCCAATATTAACGTGCTGCTCATGATCATCATCTCTTTCAATTAACAAGAAATCGATTCCATGTGTAAAATTAATAAGAGGAGTAAAGTTATGTAAAACATGTATGCTCATTGTTACGCTTTACCGCTGTAACGAAGCTTATGTCTCGACTTTTCACGTTAGGATCATGTTTGTTGTTAAGTAGGTTTAGTAATTTCATTGACATTTCAAGAGTATCTTAGGCAAACCGAATTAAAAGTGCAATTTACCTTTTTAAACGATAGACCTTACAAATTGGGTGCGGAGCGGAGGACCCGGGTGGGTGGAAGAAATGGGAGGGAATTAATGACTCCGGACACGGAAACGGAGAGATAACAGTGAAACGTGCCTCATATTTGAATACGACGGAGTATAACACTAGCGTAACGCTTTACCAAGCTTACGTCACTTACGTCTATTGCACATCTTTTTATTTAATAAGCTATTGCTGACTGCGGCCAAATTGATCCAGAATGGCATCAAGCAATAAACATCGAGTTTCGAGCGGTTTAGTCTACTTATTCATTGAAGGGATATGATAAAAGTGGGTAACATAGCCTTCTAGCAACCATATACTCATTATAGAAAGTTAAAAATGTATGTAATAGAGAAGTGAATTTCAACACTGGCAATAATACTGTTGCCTCGATTTTTGTGCGCAGAATTAAATCAGAGGGGAAAAAGGAACAGGACAAACAGCGGGAGGAAGGGAGGGACACTATGTGGGATGATCTCACTGGCAATGATTGGCACTAATATGAATTCTGAGACGATTTGACCTTTTGATATTAAAATATGAATAATATTATAAAAGTTACTTCAAAGGTTTTTATAAGTTATTTTTGTCTCCAGAATAGTACTTGAATGATGATAAAATCGTACACCGCGGGGCGAGTTTATTTAGCTGTTCAAAGTATGCATCCCGAACTCGCCCGGCCAGGGACATTTTTTTTTATTCATACGTATATATAGGTACTGTAAGCGAAAACAAACTCATCCCCATTTTTCGTAATTGAAAACTGACTTCTCTAGGTCCCGTCGACCGTTTGTACATGCACGGACTTGTCTTCGGGTGCTCGGATCGGACGGACATATTATTAATAATTACTTTTCATTTTGGTGTTAAGTTTGCAGGTCACGTAAGCCATTTCTTTTAGATTTATTTTGTTTTCATTTGCCAAAGTAATTTATTTTATTTTATTTTTTTTATTTTATTTAAAAGGTACATTAACAGACAACAGATTACACATTACACAATAGAATAGAACATTGACACAATCTCAAATCTGACGTCCAATTACAAATGTACACAGCATTTAAATTACAAGTTATATAGCACTACAAGTAACAAACAAACAGACAAAAAAAATTAAAATAAAAGAAGATAAGAAACTTATAAATAATGTTTACAAAAGTTACTCATTTAACATAGCTATCTGGACAAGACATTTTTTAAAACTATAAAAACCATTATGGAAAATATCAATTTGTGAGCATATGGCATTGTAATTCTCACACATTCGTGAAAGTGGGCTATTACGAGACACATTATTGTTGCTAGATGGTATGAAAAATAGTTGTGGATTACGCACAGATCGGGTTGGTACTTTAATGTGTAGTTGATTAATTAGTTGGCTATCAAGTGAACCATTTAAGATTTTGTGTAGTGTGCACAAGTCGCCAATCCATCGCCTGCTCTCTAGACTCATAATTTTAAACTCTTTGAGTCGATCGACGTAATTCCTTATTTTACGCCTTATCCCAAACTTAGAACAAAGCGCCCTAACAAACCGCCTCTGTATGGATTCTATTCTATCTGTGTGTGTTCCATACACAGGAGCCCACACAGACGAACAATATTCGAGAATGCTTCGGACTAGACAATAGTACAAAGCTAGCAGAGAGCTTGTCCGTTTGAAAGGCCTAGCATTACGCAGTAAAAAGGACAACATACGACTAGCTTTGTTACAGATATGATCATAATGGGGTCTGAAGGACATCGCGGAGTCAAATATTACCCCCAAATCCCGCACTGTATTGACTCTGTTTATAGGCTTGTCTTTGATCGTGTAAGTGAAATTAAGTGGTGATTTATTTTTCGTGAATGTGATGGCTAGACATTTGTGAGTATTAAGTGACATTCCGTTTTCGTCGCACCAAACAGTTATTGTATTTAAGTCGGCTTGGAGTGCCTCACAATCACTCAGATCTGAGATATTTATTTATACTTGTTACGTTATTACAATTTTACTCGATTAGTTTCATATTATTGTTGTCAAATTAATAGTT
>LUGF01017216.1:390440-423282 GCA_001625245.1 Calycopis cecrops | reverse complement strand
GTTGGGATTTATGAGAAATAATAGTAATTAGTATTTGACAATAAGTAACTGAGTTTATTTCCATAAAGTAATTTTACATGAGTACATCACACATGACAGACACCGGAAAAGAGAGGAATAAAAATTGAAAGGGGCCTAAAATGGCGCCGTGACGCGGCTTAATTTGGCGCTTCACTATGGTGCGTTCACACACATAAATTATGGATGCGTTCCAATTCCAACAATAATTATACATCATACACTCTTTACCAATTTTTTTAGATTACCAATACCATAAAGAAAACCAAATATAAAAATGGACAGCAAATATAATTTTCATTTTCAATAGTAAAAAATGTAATAATCTTATATTATGTCGGTTATATATTACCTGCAGCGAAATAAGTGGTATTTAATTGGCCTTTGATGAGATCCTAATTTTATAAAATTTTAAATATCAATCGGCCGGCGTTATTTCGGGCCCGGAGAGCACTTGACATTTACTCGAGGAGTGGGCCGGGTGGATGGATTACTGAATGAGCAAAGAAAGGTCCAATAAATTACTTTATTAGACGGTTGGATAGGGAGGGTACCCCAATTATATATTACATTGTGGGCTGAGTGAAGCTATTCCATACTTAACGCTGAACTAACACAAAAATGCAAATAATTACTTCTAAACGGCAACTTTGAATCTGAAATTTACAGTTTTTTTTACACATTAATTGAGTATAAGTTCCTCACAGACAAACCGAGACCTGATAGGCATCTGAGAAACTAGTGCTAGGACACAAAACGTCCGAAATATCTATATACTCACTATGCTTGACGTAAATAATCTTCTCACTTGAAGTATTACTTACTGTTAAATATATTCAGATGTACCCAGAGACTGTCACTCCCGTACGGGAACATTAGAGCGATTAGCAACATACCATAATAAATAACATATTTTAGTAAGAGGTAGTGCCACACTGCATGCTCGCATGCAGCCGAATTGGGCCGGCACGACCGGGGAGGTACCTCTCGCTTACACGAGACCGGCGTGAAGTGACGGCTGTGCTGTCGCGTTTCGTGCGGTGTGTAAGTAGCCGGTGGCCCATGGAGGAGGGAGGAGAAAGGGGGGTAGCGCATCTGTATACTCTTTATGCAGATGTCTATGGGCGTCGGTAGTCATGAAAATGGCTACAACTGCTCGTTTGCCCCACTATATCATAAAAAAAAAAATACCGTAAATGTAAGTAACTTTGAACTATATCGATGTCACCACCACGGTTCAAGCCCTATCTCGGCGTTGGCTTTGTAACTTATGGAGAACTTATAGATACATTTTCAAATATTTTAGAAGTTCGAAACACTGAATAGTTGACGGCAGCACGTGTGGGACCTCCTTCCAACCTCCGCCTGTCACACAGTGATGATGTGAGCGATGAGCTGCGCGGGCCATTTCTTGCTGCAATGCTACATAGTACTGCTAAGAGCATTAATACATAAACTAAACTAAACGATATTTAATGGAGTGTGAAAAACACTAGAGCCAGATAATACTACCACGACCTTGGCGGGAGTCGAACTCCTGACCCCGGCATGTGCTCGGTAATTGGTCGCGAGATGCGTGCAGTGATTTACTGCTAGGTTACTCACCGATCACCGGATCAGGAAATTGATTTAACGCCTTCTCCGGGATAAACAGCATATTTTGTAATCCTTTTATTTTAGAAGCGACTTTTTATTTGTAATTAATGGCACATACGTTTTATATGATAAGTAGTAAGCTAAATGGTGGTAGGAACTAGACGGTCAAAGGCAGAGAGTTTCAGATAGAAGTAGGATATTTTCTTGAAAAATCCCAGGTTGTATATGAGCAAGCGGTAACACCTTAGTCGTACAGCAGTAACATGAGTAGCTAAGGTGGAAATTTCATCTGTAAATTAAAAAACCGGCCAAGTGCGAGTCCGACTCGCACACCGAGGGTTCCGTATGAATGGGAATAACAATCCAAACGTAATGCATGGTTTTTAAGACCTTTTTCTCTAAAACGCGTCAAGGGATTAAGCTGAAAAATACGAAGGTCAGTTACGTCTTGATGCCTTGAAAAAATCACACTTCTAAGTTAACGAAATAAAAAGTTATAGCCAATTATGCACAAATTTTGTATGAAAACCGCATGTGTGCCGCAACCGTCTATAGACGGTTGCGGCACACATTTATCAGGCGAATTACAGTTATAAGTTGATAATGATTTTTCCAATGATCTACATATAATTTACTAGTTTTCAGATTTATTCCTATATATGTGCTATAAGTTCTTACTTCTTGCCAAATTTTACAACTCCAGGTCAACGGGAAGTACCCGATTTTATTTTAGGTTTTCGACAAAGTACGTTTGTTTTCAAGTAAGTGTGATTTTTTTAAGGCATCAAGACGTAACTGACCTTCGTATTTGACAAAAAATTCAGCTTAATCCCTTCACGCGTTTTAGAGAAAAAGGTCTTGACAGACGTACAGACAGACGGACAACAAAGCGATCCTATAAGGGCTCCGTTTCTTCTCTTTGAGATACGGAACCCTAAAAATGTATTTGAAAAAATTATACTCAGTTCAAAATAGGTCCAAAGGGGAATAAATTGGTAATCTTACGTAACACCTCTGCCACGTGACTATGTAATCAACAATAATGAAACCAAAATTACTGAAGTGAAATATTTGTTCCATTAAAACCTGTACCTCATTTGCTCGCTTCACCCTCATCAGTAACATAACGTAATAAGTAACACAATAGCGATCCTTATTACCATTAACATAGTAACAAGAACACAAAAATATAGAATTATGTATTTTTACATCAAAAGGTGCCTTTACAAGTGACCCGAGAGGTCTGTTAGGGGCTTCAGTTAAAGGTGGATCAAAGGTATTGTGTGGATTGTTTAGTGCGCCTTTTCTTTAGTTATAAACGAAAACCCTTGAATTTACACCTTTTCCCTCACCCTCTTGAAATATTTCAAAATTGTTTTTCTTTAGATAATCGAACATGTAAGGGAATTTGACAAGGATTGCGAAAAGATTTTTGGCTCAGATATCATCAGAAAGCGAAGATATTACGTTATTATGTCAAGTTATGAAGCAATATTTACTATATACTACAAAGAGATAGAAATCAGCATACGCGAAGTTATAATAATGCGAATATATTTAATACACCAAATGTTATGAATAATAAGGCAGTTTTATCATCCACAAAAATATAATAATAAGTAGGTATATAAGGCTTCTGAAGATTGTGTTACAGAAAAGTTTTTGTTTTTATTTGTTTATATAAAATATTACATTATATCAATGTAGGTACAACTGAAGTATTATGACTCTGTCTTTATAGGCAAATGTAAAATTCATATTTCTGAAGCTATAAATTTTTCTACTCTGTGTAAAATGTTAATAAGTATAAGGTTGGTGTTTTTTATAAAAGTTTAGTAAATATTCTATTAAATTTTAATTTTTATATACAAGAAGGTAGGTTGTGTCAAAATCTATTAACCGCTGCAACTCAACAGACAACTCGTAAAGCTTCACTCGTAGAATTTCAATAGATGTTTTAAAAGATGTGAAACCGTGTGCTTGGAATTCAGAAGAAATACGTCAGTTTCATGCCACCATCGAGCTGACATGACGCTAGAGACGAAGCGTGGCTGAGGAATCTCTTTAGTAAAATAAAACATTGTTTCAATGATTTTGACAATGACCATATCTATACTAATATTATAAAGAGGAAAGATTTATGTGTGTGCGTGCGTGCGTGCGCGTGTAAGTATTGGATTGATTTCAATTTTTTTTCACGATTTGTATGCTACATTATCCACGGAATGCTACATTAACATCGGCTATTTTTTTTACCACGGGAAAATGCTTCATTCCCATGGGAAAATGGGTAAACTTCTAAACGGATGAAGCGATTGCGTATTTCGATGCTTTCCTGGTTGCTTAAAAAATATAATTGAATCCGGTAGGTGGCGCTGCTGTCGGTATGTCAACTACTTAACACCTTGACCGATTGGGTTGAAATTTTGTATATGTATTTCACTTGTTTCACAGACACAAATGTATCCTTTCTAGAATTGTAATGCATAATGCATTTGAGAATGTGGTGATCTCTCTCTCTCTATCTTTAGTAAAGTCGTACTCAAAGTGCTGACGAAGGTTTCTATGTTGGTATGACCAACTTTCGACAGATAGCGCCATTGTGATTCCAATGAATTTTATATATTGCTATGATAATCGTCGTAGGAACGCGCGCACGGCACAGCTTGTTCATTTATAAAAGCTGGTATATAAAAATGTTTTGGTAATCCAGTTATAAAGTGAGGAACCCAGTTGGCTGTATAAATATTAAGTGTCGGTCGTCTAGCGATAACTTTATCGCTCTCCGGTGAATAATTTACACGTTTTAATTGGGTTCAGCGCTTCAATCGCTTTTTGATCTCGTCGACGTAAATATTTATTCTGAAAGCTTGGAAATGTCCGTAATTCAATTGATGTTATCATCATCATAGTGCAATGTTGGTGCATTTTAGTGAATTCTAAAAAAGTGTTATAGCTCATTATAATTCCAATAACTATTATCTCGGGTAAGTACTAGCCGATATACATATATCCAAATCAGATGAATACTATTAATATTATAAATGCGAAAGTTTGCATGTTTATTTGCTTGTTTGTTACTCCTTCACGCAAAAACTGCTGAACTGATTTTCATGAAATTTGGCACACACTTAGAGAGTGACATGCATTAACACAGAATAGTTTTTATCCCGAAAAAATGTTCCTATGGGATGCCATGAGATGCCATGAGATGATTTTCCACAGGATCGAAATTTGCGCGGGTGAAACCGCGGGCGCAGCTAGTTTGTGTATGTTTATAATTTCTTAATAATAACTTCTCAATAATAAGTTTAAATGGAAAAAAACACGAAAGCACACAATGAGTGCCTAAAATATAATATTTTAATGTAACCCAGTTTCATTTGGCGTCTCCGTCAACTGCGACTTTCACGTAGTAAATAAAAGAAAACTTCACTCCTTGCACAATATAATAAGATGATGGCGTAACAATCTCGTAGAGCGCGAGTGAATGGGTGAATGTAGAGTGAGCGGTTTGTAAATAGGTCGTTGACCTTCCGGAGAGCTCTCCACTCCGGAGCCGGAGAGTTGCGCTCTTTGTTCTTTTGTACCGCGTGTCAATATGGCGACGAGAGCCCTTTGTTCGGGTAAAGGGTTAAGTTAAATTTATGTGGGTACCAATTAACTGACTTCTTTCTAGGGTTCCGTATCCAAAAGGCAAAAAACGGAATTCTTACAGATTTTTCGTGTCTGTCTGTCCGTCCTTCAGTATATCACAGCCATTTTTTTTCCGAGACTATTGGGCCTTCTTAGTTGAAACTTTGTAGATTGATGTATTCTGTGAAATGCTATTCTAATTTTGAATAAAAATAAATAAACTAAAAAATAAAAGGAGGGCATTCCATACACATAACTGAATGTAAAAATATTTTTTTATCCAACCTGTATGACTCGAAGAAGATGGCACATGGAGAGTCAGAAAAAACCGCGAAATAGAAGACCTGGTCAAAGAGCCCAACATTCTTGGTGAAGTCAAGGCCCATCGACTTCGCTGGCTTGGTCATATCGAGAGAATGGAGGAGGATCGTAGCGTGAAGAGAGCGTATCTGGGACGACCAACAGGAAGAAGACCTGTGGGGCGTCCCAGATATCGCTGGGTAGGTCGAGTGGTGCAAGACCAGCGCGAACTCTCAGTTGACGATAGCTGGCGGAAAATCGCGCAGGATAGAGAAAAGTGGTGCACTCTCTTCGTCGTCGGAGGCCAAGACTCACTTCGGGTCACTGAGCCAGCGGAGTAAGTAAGTAACCTGTATGAAAGGAGTGTCTATGAATAGGTCTTCAAAAATGACATTACGGTTACTTAAACTATTTTTCGTCAGAACCCATTTTTGGAAGATAGACGCTTAAAAAGTGAAAAATGAGTATCGCCAATGGCGACACTCATTTGGCCATGATGGTTAGCTGGACATGCGTTAGCATCTAGTGGCCCATTGCAGGGGACAGAGGACAACACATCTACACAGCCGTTCGAATATGAGCTATAAATTAATTAGTAAAGCAAAACTTCGGGTACATTATTACGCACGGAAGAGTATGAAACTTGGCACAAATAGATTACCTATGTATAAGAGAAGTGCAGAACGCTTACATTTTTTAATAATAATGCTAATAAGGTAAATTAATTCAATAAATATAACATTACACACACAGCCAAAAATTTAATACATATGACACCGTATAATTATTGATGAAGATACAAATGTCTTTTGCAACGGCTGCCAATTCTACAAAAATTGACCAACCAAAACACTACTTATATTTACATTAAGAAAATACCTTGTCACAATGACTTAATAATATGTTAAACGATATTTAGTTTTTAATAACAAAAAAGTTTCACTTATATCGAATTTAGGTCTTCGCCGGTTCACTAGGAATATTTAAATCTGTGCGATACGGTGATCACAAGAAGCTGTACAAACAAATGTTGCGGTAAAGACTATCGCGTCACCACGTGACCTGAATTCACGCGAATATTTTGTGGACTGAGGAGGAGTTTGAATGTAACCTCGTCTTGTGTGGCCTGGTGACCTCTCAGTCACATGCTACTATTAAGGGAATTATGTTGAAAAGTATTATAATATACTTGAAAACATTTGTCAGGTGTTTTCGCAAAGGCGTTATTCTACATAAAACCCATTTATAGTCCATTGTACCTTAAAAGGCTGAATCCATCACTGATGAGTGGTGACATTTGACTTTTACGCCGTTGTAAAAAGAAAATTAAGATATTTGTACTATTTAGGTACATGCAACTTAACTGAGTACTCGCTAGAAACAAACAAAAAAAGCAAGTAATTTTATACACCACGCATGTCGGTTGAGATTCGGTACACGCTTTATAAACCATCAGGAAAACATGTGGCAACAGAATTCGCAATGCGTGCTAAGCCTCAGAAAGTAGGGGTTCGGAAATATTTGATTTATATTGAGAAGGATGGGTGGATTATGAATGGGTTGGTAAATCCATTCATAATAATAATTTCATAGTTAAAGCAAAGTGGACCGGGATTTAAATTTAAAGAGAGAAAGAAGGATATTTATTTTTTCCATCATAGTTGTTAAGGAAAACTTATTTGTTTATTAACATTAATATTTTTTAGAAATATTGCATACACTTTATCTCAATGTCAGAAAAAAATATTTAATAATTTTGTGTATATTTTTTCCTATCTACTGATACCTGAAATTTCACTCCCGAAAGTTTCTATTTTTATAAGTATTGTTATGAAAAGTTAAAGAATACTTTCATCGTTATTTTTTACTTTACCTACTTTACTTACGAAAAATACAAAAAATCATAACAGCTATGAACTTTTCGGAAAAGTTCAACCAGAAATATCTAGAAAATAGATTATACTTATACAAGGTTGATAAAAGCGAGAGGCATTAAATGAAACCATATTTAGTGAATCATTTGCAGGCTACACAACAAAAATCATGTCAATCGGAACAATAGTACCTATAACCACAGGATTTTTTTAAAGTTTTTTTCTCATTTCGTACACGCTGTATCGCCGACTATGGCCGCCCAGGGTCATTCACCCAGTGCTCGCTGTAGCCACAAAGCATGATTACATTTTTTGGCTATTTAAGTTGTTTGAAAAAAGTATTTTCGTATAGGTACTTGTCGTAAACTTTTTTAATAGTTTTGGATTAACTGTAAGCACTTAAAGTATATGTGGTTTAATTTAATGCCTCTCGCTTTTATCAACTTTATATATATTTGCATTAATCGTTAAATGATATTTAAAAACCCTAACTTTATACTAATAAACTTTGACATTATATTATATATTTTATGCTTACTAAATACATACCCTTTAAACTTACCATCTAGAAATGTTGGTACAAAGATATTTGTTTATGCTATAGGGGGGCATAGGAGCAGTCGGAGCCATTTTCATAACTACCGAGGCCCATAGACATCGGCATAGAGGCTATACAGATGCGTTGCCCTCCTTTCTCCTTCTCCCTCCATGGGCCACTAATTATTATTACATCATTTTCTAATTGGGTAATCATTAAGTGAGATAGTACTATATTTTTGTTTATGCATTTGCTATTTCAATTAGTAATTAAATAATTTAATGAATCTTAATGACATTGCTTTATGAAAAAACATTAAACAATCAGTCGGTGCCTTCTGATGTTTACAGACGTTCACAAACATCTGCATATAGGTTATGCTTCTTCAGCCCACTCCTTCATCATTCATGAGGGCACTGGAAATCCCAACTCCACACATATGGTGCGGTGATATCGTGTGACAGACAGCCTCGAAATTACCGTACCAACTCTGCTTGAATAGACTACCTCTTATTGTATTTTCAATCCCTCCTTATATCACTCTGATAGTCATCATATAACCTGTATTCATTTAATACCTAGTTCCATAGAAATAAATAACATAACTTTCAAACAAACTACTTTAGTTAAAAAGGATATAAGTGTTCTCCGAGTCAAAGAACATTCTTATATTTTGTTCTAGCTCTTTTCTTTTTGACTGCATTCTTCTTCTGGATTTATCCTGATTTAAATGTTTCCTAGGTATTTTGCACCTAAAGCAGTTAAAATATACCAATTTTTTTATAGGTTATACTACAGATTGCTATTGGATATAATTTTTATGAGGTTTATTAGACCGGGTGGAAAGATTTTGACAATTTCGTGTGTGATTCCGTCGGGTACGAGGAATCAACTAGGCAAGCGATCTCTGATGAACAAAATCACCTAGTTTTTAGTTGTCGTACGTATCCTATTTAGGAAGCAATACCGCCCACCGTCGCGGGATAATTCTATATTCATTTTGAGTTATCATTAGTGTAGTCGAAAGATAACAAACGGATTGGACGAATGTCGGTCGTGTTCACGTTTCGCGTGGTGTTTGACGCGAATAAGTTCTTTGATTTCTTCCGAGAGATCAAAATGATTCTAGTGGTTAGTTTATCTTTGGATAACCTATTGATCGTGTTACAAATGTGGTTGGAGATATGGGTGGCTACTGAGATGACAGTTTCACCGAGATCTATTATATCTGGAATGTTATCGAGTTTGCTAACAAGTTGTACTTTTCTCCCCCAGTGGACCGCCACATAGGTCCTCCAGTGGACAAGCCGTACGAAACGAGACCGCATATCCGTTTCTTTGGATCCCCGGTCCTACGACGCTGACCAAATTCAGCTACAATCCAGCACTAAGATTATCTATATACCCGATTCGTCTAAGAAATTAAAGCATTCAGGTGCGCATTGAATGTTGTTAAAGCGAACATTGATTTTGGCTTAAAACTTGACTTAGTAAATTAATTAATTCTCTCACAGCTCAGCTCAGCTCAGCCCGCCTCATCCTTTTTGATCCCGGCTCATCCGCGTGTAACAAGCGAGTTGAATAAACAAACAAACTGCCTTTTACATTTGTATTACTTCTAGACTTCTCTTCATCTGCAGGTCTTAGTAGTTATTGATTTATTTCCGCGTGGGATTTAATTGGAACTCGGTGAGAATGATATAATACATAACTTCCATCTGTCCACTGAAATATATCCTTCTTCACAATGTTCAAATGGCGTTTAGGCTTAGTGTTGTTAGTGATCAAATTACTTCAATTGCTCGTTTGTCCATCTCTATTATAACAATGTGCTACCGGAGGACGCAGGAAACTAACACACACTATAATAAAGTACAGCTTGGTTGTTACTACAATAACAAACCGAATAATTTGCAGAACGATACTATTATAATGTCCTGCCTCCTCATGTAATGGTGGGTACATGGCTTATTTCACAAGCCCACATTTGACGCTGGTGTCAGGCGCAGGTTTACGGCGCGGATTTGAATTTCGCCATAAACTTATATCGTGAGTGATCTCGTCGCGTACTCGTCAATAGGAGCTTTTATAGTATCAAACCTTTTATTGAATATTATATTACATTATTTGTTCTTGGTTTATATTCCTCAGTTTACAGTTGGGTTGTGAAGCTCACATGATGTATTGTAACAGAAGTATGGCGATATGGAAAAAGAACTGGTACGGGAGTCGGTCGGAGATGGTCCCTGGTCATAGAGAATAGTTTATTGTGTGTGGCTCTACTACTACCTCTAACTAATTAAGACCACATCGTAGCACAGAGCTTGGCTTTGTAATAAGTCCATCCTCTATATCTAAAATTAAGTTATGATACGCACACGAGACAGAATAGCGACGCTGACGCCCCGCGCGCAGTGGAGGAAACTCCGCCAATTTAAAAGTTTTAAGATTTGCAATTAGTATAAATTTTCACGCGGAAAAGTTACAATTTTCATTTTAGTTTTAATCGTCAGTGTGCAGATTTGCAATTAGTATAAATTTTCACGCGGAAAAGTTACAATTTTCATTTTAGTTTTAATCGTCAGTGTGCAGTAGTTATTTATAATCCAGCTTTTATCAAAATTTTTGCTCGCTTTTATCCAATATAACAAACATATTTAAGATATTTGTTATTTTATTTTAAAAATATAACCCGTCGCATAAACGTATTCCACGTACAAAACACTGCCGTGTCCATGGCACAACCCCTCCTATTACTGAAATTTCTATCATATTATAATAAACACAAAACCCTAAACCTGAAGGCTAAACTAGGACCGATGACGTTACTAATTAATCCAACTTGCGTCACGTCAAGCCCTCGTACATGCAACTTGTTGTACATTCACAAGACGTCTGTCGCACACAAGCGCGTGCCGCCGACTGCGCGCAGGCGAGACGCCAACTTCAAGTTATCCTGTAAGTATCAACTTCACATATAACGAAGTGCTGACGACTCTCAGAACTGCGGAGATGCACAAAGTTAAGTGTCTAGCGCAATTATAGCTCGCGATTTAACAATACCTACTGTTTATGTGTGTTGTGTTTTTAATTAGTATATCCAACGCCTTGGAGTTTCACCCGCGTAATAAGCGTACTCCTCGTAGTTTAATGGTGTATTGTCTTCATAGATGAGATATTTGACACTACAAGTAGACAGTAGTTTCTGAAATTATTACATTAACAAACAATCTCTTCGACTCTAAAAATCTTAATATAATTATTAATATAGATCAATTATTGTGCTTGTACGGAAATAGGAGTTGAGTATATCAAAAAGAGCAGGAAAGGAAAATGAACGGGCCGGAAAATACAGGGTTAGTTTTTGGTCACCGGCCAAATTTTAAAATAAGGAAGTAGACATCATTCTAAGAGTGTGTTTTAAATTTTATCGTCTAACTGTATTATTTTGTTAAATAAAAATCGATTTGAAATGGTCCTTAAAAATACATCGAATTGTTGTTATTACACGTAATGTATCGAGTTCAAGGTCAGTGACGTCGGCCTAACGTGAGTCGCGAGTGTGATGCACGCGGTGACCAAAAATATGTTTTACAATATGGGACAAAGTAATTGTATCTAATTATTTTCTTAATATTTTTAATTTCATAAATCGAATGATATTGATTCTGAACTTAACCTGAAAATTTGGCCGGTGACCAAAAAATAACCCTGTATGACGCGTAACCCGCGCAGAACACGTTGCAATAAAGTGACGGAATAGGTATGAAAGAAAGTTTTGTGGCGCTCTGTACTCTCTGTCGACCATATTAGAACACTCTCTTGAAGATGTTTTGTTGTAATTGTTAATTAAATTATATCATTCTGCCCAAATGTGGTGTGAAGAGTCTGAAGAACAAGCGTGTTTTTATTAAGAAATAAATAGTGGGGAAAAGCAAGGGAAGTACCTATGTAAGGACCGTGAGACTACTCACAACAATCTCTGTCTGCTCCGTAAGGAATCTGGCATAAATATTGTGATATTGTTTTTTTTCTGCCAAAACGTAACGGAACTACTTTTCGTTCACAACGCAGATATAATTTGACAGCTATGTCGCATGTCCTGGTATTTGTACAGTGTAGATAACTGTATAGTCCAATAGAGTATTAGAGACTACCTACCCGTAACTAGGTGTGCCCCAAGGTTTCATCCCCTTTAAACCTAGGCCAAGCAAGTCATACAAAAAGTAATTTTTACTTCTTCGTTTGCCAAAATAAAAACAAACACACACACACAAACATGAGGTGCACATTTCATGAGCTGCCAGAAGACGACCACAGCTGTACATAGGCTTCCCCCTTCAGCTCCACACTTCACCGTTGCAAGCTGCTTCTCCACGCGACCTTCAGATCATTAGTCCACCAGGTGTGAGGCCGTCCTCCGCTCTACGGATCATGTCACCCAGAGAAATCCGGGTTACAGCTCTCTCCATGGCAGGCTGAGCGACTTTGAGCTTATTTAAGTGGTCCACATTTAATGGCCAAGTTTCCGATCCTTCTGTATTACTAACACATACTGGTAGGAGATTTTCGACTGTAAGCTCTGCGGTATTTTGGACAGGATGGTCCAATTTAGCTTGACTTCCAGAAGTCTGCCGAGTCGTACACGACGTCTAACCTCTATCTTGAAGTTCGACATTGCGTAATTTAATTTACACATTAACAAGTTGTAGGCTTGCTAAACGTTTTTTAGATTCTTGCTGCTGTGGAAGATGAGTACAGCCAGATAATATACCTCATTAGGGTGCTGGAGTGAGGGTTCGATGTTGTTTTTGTTATTTCCAACGTGTTTGAAGTTTCCTACTGATTCTATCGGTAACTCCATCGTAAATTTAGACGCCTTCAAATTAACCATACATCTGAAATACGGCTGAAACACAATATAGTGAGTTTACTGTGATATCATATAATACGATACGTGTGTGGTCTAAGTCACAAGTGATACAACACACAAGATTTATTATTTTGGAAAGGCTAAACTACTTATAATAAAAGTTTATTTTATGAAAATGTTTTATCGTGTTCACTATTTATTGGCTTTTCGATATATTGATGGTTTAGTTATAAAAATCCCTTTTGTTCCGGACGTTTTATGATGTAGTTTAGATTTTATGGCCAATTTTTAAATCATGCTTGGAATAAAGCTAATAGACGTATGAATACTGTGTAGAATAACCGATTCGCTTCGGTTCGGTTTGCAAATAAATATTTGCAAAAATGTTCATGCAGATCACATCACAATGAACGGGAGAAATGGAAATAAAGGAAATAAGATAGCATGGGCCAATAAATAGCAGTAATAACTCTCGACATATTTGGGCAAACACGTGACAACCAGCCGTAACAGATTAGGATGAACCCATTAAACAACATGTCAGATGTCTTTGAAGATAAAATACCGATGATTTAAACAATGTGGGTATGACTAATGTGTCCTTTCTGTCATGATATTATTATGATGTTGAAACACGGCCTAATAAACCGACATTTAAGTATTATAACAAGTGTATAATAACAATAAGTTTCACAACAATGGTAGCATAGTGGGTAATCCTCATGGATACCCAGCCCTCCCAGAGGAGCAGCTGGGTTATGTCGGACTCTTACCGTCTAAGCACCCACTGTGTTTTCTGCTCGCACCGTGCTACGGGAACACGGGCACGCTTCAGCGCCCATCTGCGAACCCGCTGGTGCCTGGCTGCAGCCGCGCCAAAGCGCGTCAGAACTCACAACCGCACCTTACCTCCAAGGCCCACATCCGCAGGGCAACGGAACAACCCTGAGAGGCCGCCGGGGCCCGGGGCCAACCATCAAACGGCCGCAGAGGAAAGCGTCTCCTCCTCTGCGGCCCCACTGCCAACGCATCTGACAGTGCGACCCCCGTGCAACGCTATAAGAAAATTATTAAACTTTTCACAATAATTACTTTTCACAACATGTACTTCTAAGTTCTGAGACTCAGTTCTCAAATCGCCTCAAGGTTCTCGCTTGCAGACACAAATATGAAGTACGTTCAAGTTGTGACGTATAATTTTATGTGTAATAAAAAACCTTTTAACGTAAGTCGAAGGCCGAAGTTGATGCGTCAATTACATGAGATAACGCTTTGTATGACTATTTTCCGTTTTTCTTTCGTAGAGTTCCGTAGCTCAGATTAAGGAGAAAGGAAAGACTTATAACTGTTTTGTTCTTCCAGGTGATCTGCATTCAAGAAACTTACGCAATTTGAGATAATGCAGGAAAAGGAAAAAAATAACATGAAAAAGTTACATCACAGAAAAATACCATACTTTTCAGCAATACGTTTTTTGTGAATTTTCAAAATAATTAGCAAATTTTTGTCATGCAATAACTTCGGAAAAGCTTTGAACAAATTCTGGCAGATATTGTTTAATTATAATAGAATATCACATAAAAATACTTTCATATTATGTAAATAGTTCATACATTTTGTAAAGGTGAAACAACAAAATATGTAAATAGTTCATACATTTTGTAAAGGTGAAACAACAAAATATGTAAATAGTTCATACATTTTATAAAGGTGAAACAACAAGACATAGCTAGTGGGTTAATTTAGTCTGGGTAATGTTTACTTAAATATAAATGTTATTTCACCTCTACTAGTACGCAAGGGTTTACTATAAACAGTTCAGTCTATTAAATTATGAAAACGCTACGGAATATTCCAAAAACACTTTACAAGCTTGGAGTTTGTATTCAATTAAGTGATCCGGCTTTAATCCCTCCGGGGTCGAGGAGGAAATGTTTTAAGCTTTTGATAAAGCATATTTTATTTATGTTAATAGTATTAATTCTTAGATAGTATTAATAGTTACATTTTATATTCTTAATATAAAATGGCGTGGTTTTATAAACTTTTTATTGATTTTTTTTATGGTATAGGGTGGCAAACAAGCAGTCCGAGCCATTTGCATGACTATGGACGCCCATAGACCGGTCGGCATCACCATGACGTATAATGTAGACATGTATAATTAACGTGTCCGGTGGTTTCACTGGAGACAATTACGGTTTCGTGTTAGATAACTGCGTACATTTCGTAAAATAATGTACAAGACAATTAATGTAAAGGGTAGTGCCATCCTGCAGCAGAATTGGTTTCGCGTTTCGTGCGGATCGTTTGAGTAGCAAGTTGTCCATTGGAGGGGGGGGAGAAAAGGGAGCATAACAATCGTGCGGATGTCTATGGGCGTCATTAGGTATGAGAAGGCACCGACAGCCTTATTGCTATAAAAAATTCTTGGAGAAGAAAATTATCAAATTATTAGATATTTCGCAGAACAAGGTAAGTACATTACAGCGGCTGAAATTAAGTACAAAAAGGATTTATTTTCTGTTCACACCGCGCCACAAGGAATATAAACAAAAAGGTTCGTGTGGTGAGTCTCGGGGCGGCGACACGTGTGATGAACTTAACACATCGTGTTATATGCTGCGAGACTACCACTGCCGCGACACTACCACTGCTGCAACACTACCACTGCCGTGACACTACCACCGCTGCAACACTACCACTGCCGCGACACTACCACTGCTGCAACATATTAGGAGTTTAATTCATTTGATAAACTCTTCCTTTACGTTGTAAGAGGCAGTGCCACACTGCATGCTTGCATGCAGCGGAATTTTGCCGGCACGATCGGGGAGGTATCTCTCGCTTACACGAGACCGTGTGTAGTTTCTATGTGGATGTCTATGGGCGTCGGTAGTCATGAAAATGGCTCCGACTGCTCGTTTACCATAAAAAAGCATTTTCTTTAGACTTTATGTCATGCCTTTCTGCTTGTACCACTAAGAGTGACAGCACACACGAGACATTTAGACGCGACAGTCGTTTTATAGACGCTGAATGCAGCGACTAGATGCGGGGAGCGCACACTTAAAGACGCCAGACGCGGCGTCCCTAATATATTATGTAAATTAATGTCAATTAACATCTAAATGCAGTACTGCAATGCAATGCGAGATTGCAATACTGCCGCATGACTCTACTGCGACCGGTGGCAAAAAGTCGCTAAATCGTGCGGATGCATCGATGCAGTCGCGAAGTCGCCGGTCGCCGCGTCTAAAAGCCTCGTTGTGCTGCGGCCCTGATGGGGAAACACTGCCGTAGCTGGAAGTTTTCACTTTAAGTTTAGCCTTAAGTAAAGGTACTACAAGAATTCTTCTCAAAAATATTACTAATTTTAAAAGAGAAAAATATTCAATATTATGTTGGAAAATATACGAGCTATAAAGGCATCTCTTTGTAAGATTAACCTTAATTTCAATATATTTCATGTGAAACGGTCTGTTAAACTCCTTTGTTTCAGCTTCGGGTTTTGATAGATGTGTAAATATTCCTGTTATTGTCTAGGGACTTGTAGATTGAAATCTATTGTTATTTAGCCCTTTACAATATCCTCCGACCTCTATTGAATTTCTTTACGAGTGGGCGTGTTATATACCTGTTGCTGGGTAGCTTATTTGCCTCGACATTTTAGAAGCAGGATGTTCGGCTACAGCACGTGAGATTCCGGGTTCGGTTCCCTGATCGGACTACATTATTGTTGAGACTCCTAAAATGTTAATAACATCGCGTGATCGTCCCCTATAGCCTATTTGTACATCACGTCTATATCACTAAGCCTGATTTATCTGCTTTTGTGTTTAACGTCATATTACAAGCGTTTGGTTAGATTCCTAGAAGCTCCCGAAGAGCTTGAGATCGACCACCAAACTACAAATGAAAAGAGACTTTTGACAACCAGTGTTCAGTTCTAACCCTGGATTTATTGCGCAGTGGAAGGAACGATATACTCAGGGCACAAAACAGAATGAACCTTGTCTGCGATTAGGCAGAGCTATATTAAACTTAATAGGTGCAATTACCTTGTGTCTCCGGGGTCCGGCTTATTATATATCACGTTAACCTCTAAAACCTATGGCCATAAATTTCAAGCATGTAATGAGATATACTTAGCCTTCCATGAAGCTGCAATCCGCCCGAAATATGAATATTCTTAGGCAAGCCTCTCAACAATGGTTCTTAATAGTCTTTCGTGCTTTTATACAAACACAAATCAATCACAAGTTCATTTAGTTAGTCAATTAATTTACACTCCCGATAATATCAAAAGGGGAACCAACACTTAACTTAACTTAGCAATCATAAACTTAAGTCTTAAATATTATGTACGCGTCCGATCTCAGCGGCATCAAACAAGGCGTAAAACAAAAAGGCGTAAACAATTAACTACGCGCCGATCTCTCAAGAGATTCAACAACAATGGCCGCTCTAAAAATTCACGCGTCGCAACAGCGCGGCAGCGACCGAAGCGGCATCACGCGGCCCACACCGGTAATACATTAATTATGCTGAACACGCCTAGATGGCATCACATGTGGTTCAGAACAACCAGCGTAAAATAATCGCGATGCTGTCGTGGTTCCTACAAGCTACTCGCGTGTGTCCGGGTCCCGACAGGATAGGTGAAGAGAAGAGTAACAAGGAGTGACTTTCAGATGCGTGGTTGTTTACATTACACTCGGATACAGAACAAGGCGACGTTAACAGATGATAAACGTAGCGTAAGATATCTTGGTCATTCATTTAAGCTGTCACGTTCATGTGACATATAATTAGACCTACGTTGGGCGTAGCTGGCGATCACACCTAGACAATATTATTAAAGGCATATTTTATTTAAGTTAGATATTATTAATTTAGATTTTTATTTATTGATTTAAATTATAAGGTATTCTTTAAACAAAACACACAGTTACCGAAATTAAATACGAAAATTATTTATTGTCTCACATCACACCACAAGGGAACGTAACAAACAAAAAGGTCTTTGCGGGTAGTCCAAGGGAGGCGACCCTTGCAATAAAGTTAATAAATCGTGTTACCTATATTGAGACCACCGCAGCTACACTTTGACGTCAAATATTAAGGGGCTTGGATTTGCGGCTTACGCTACCTCCACGTGTGGACAAGTTTAACAGAACACAGACTATATATCTCTATTTACGAAGTAACTTATTACTAGCTACTCCGCCCGCATACGATTACACAAACCTTCCCACAGCGAATTCATTTTTTAGAAAAAAAGTAGTCTGTGTTATTCCAAAATATATCTACTTGTGTGGCAAAATCTTAATCCATTTTATTAATGCTAATTTAGAAACATTCATACAAACTTTTTTAACAGCTGATTTATTTGTAAATTATACCTACATTAGCTGTTTGTTACCCGAGAAATCGCGAGGTCGAAAAAAAACGCATTTATAATGTTAGAATGGATTTATTTTGCTCAGAATAATATTTGTTGGTCGATTTTAAAGGAGATCGAAGACGATTCACTTGATTCCACGATTGATTCTTCCATAGAAATCCTCTGACGTCTTCAGTAAAATAACTCTGAAGCAATATGTTGATACGGTTCAGAAAAAGTTAAATCTGAAGCTTGGTATCCACAGGGTTCTCTCCCACATTTGCCTGCTAGCGCTTGAGCTCAGTCAGTTTTGATATTATATATTTAATATTAAGCAACTCGCACTGTTATTACCAAGCAGTTAGAACTCAACATTTCAGCTGCTTCGTGACTTTGTACCCACTAATATATTCACTGTGCGTATGAAAGGTTTGGTATTTATTTACGTAATTAGTACAAACCTCGAAACATACAATACTAAGAACATGCGACACTCCCAATGAAGCGATCGTGTTGTAATGATTGTTTGTATCTAAACCGCTCCTTTAGGGAACAAAGCTCGAATAATGATAGAATAATTACCTGGCCTAAATGTGGGTATCTTTAATTAGTTCAGACTCACTCAGCTTACCAAGAAGACAGCTCGGTACATCGTAGCGAGACATGTTACGCAATTCGGTGATTAGCATGAGAACGAGAGTAACCGACAAAGTTCAGAAGGTCACAAGCCAAAGCTAAAATAGAATTGCCGGATACTTGCAACTTGTGACCATGACTAATATTTATTATACCCATTTAATGTATTTATATTAAATACGTATAAATGTTATTGAATCAAGCTGGATTCGAACCTGCAATCTCTGGCATTGCGTACGCGGTATATCCGCTCTATAGGAAATATTAAAAATCCTACTAATATTATAAATGCGAAAGTTTGTATGTTTGTTTGTTTCTTTGATACTCCTTCAAAACTGCTGAACCGATTTTCCGTGTGTGTGTATGTGTGCTGTGTATGTGATGAGTGTGTCTCTGACAGTGCAGGGATTATAATAATAATAATAATAATAATAATAATAATTCATTTATTCAGTAATTGCTTAAGTCTAATTTATATTGATCATCTGAGCCTAAACTAACTATAATTATGTATATGTGAGTTTCTGAGTCATGGATAGCTAAGTCTCTCCAACCACAAGCAATCTTTCAAAAGTTTCGTTGTTGTAATGTCTATTATTTTTCTTCACCCTTAGCTCCTTGCCTAATTTATTATAATAAATAAGCTAGGAGCTAGAAACATAATAATACTGTAATGACCGTATTAAAAGTGTATAATATTACGGTCTCTGCGAGCATACATATTAGAAACTGAGCTGGCAAATTAACTACTAATCACAGGTTTAGTTAGAAATGTGTTATGAAAATAATATACGCTTATGTGATACGTAACAGATAAGTATTGAATAGCTTTCGGAACTTCAACCTGCGAATCAAAATTTAAAAAGTATATAAATTAAGTTAAATACTTTTTTATTTAGGTTCGTAGATAATTCTTTTGTGTATGGCTCCCAACGGATTCTTTTTTTTGTAGGTCTTATTTGACTTGGCCAATGAATACGGATTGGCCCGTAAATTCAGGTTAAGTCAGCTTTTGGCTTCCCCTACGTGGTGGACGGACAGGTAATGTCGCGCGGTAAATGTTATATACGATGCTATGGGTCTTTATAGACATTTTTTGATTATCTATCGGCGCTACTAGCTACTAGCGTACACATGGTTACTGCGAATTGTTCGCAGATTCGTTGATCTCCGCCACTCCTTTGGACTTAACCAACGAACAGAACCTTTTCTGCCAACTAATCTATTAAAAAGTATCGCATGCTGCGTTGTAGCTACATCGGGTTTAATCGACCGGGAAAGTACCTCTGTCGCACGTGGTACCATCGTGACAGCTGTACTGTTCGAGTTTACGGCGGATCACTTCAGAGAAGGGCAATACCTACGTATAACAACTGTACGGATATTTATGGATGTCTGTAATCATCGAAAGGCTCTAACGACTCGTCTTCCTCTTATACTGAGTAAAAAAAATACTTTATCATGTGCGGAATATTCCATATATTTGATAAAATTAAGTACTTTTTTATACCATGATTTATAGAAACCGGTCGTGTTAACGTAATTTGAATCAATAAATAGTATATATAGAAAAGCATATTATTTTATCAAATATAATACGAGTTTCCATCAAATATGGAATATTCGAGTTTAGCCAGACTATAGATGGAATGTGAATAGCTTTAAGGTAAATTTTTGTAGATTAGCTCTTCTAGATACTTTAAACTATCTTAAAGGGAATCAAAATAATTAGGTTATATCTAGTCTTCGTAGTTCCATTTTCCCATAGCATGCAAACTGCTTCAACCGCGACCTTGTTGCAGAGGTGAGAGCCCATGAAATTGATTTACCTTTAGACCCTTTAGATGTAAAGTGAAACAGAAACTAAATAATTTGTTTAGCTGGAAACAAACAGGAGGGCAGCGTATTTGTATAACCTCTATGCGGGTGATCAGGAAAATGGCCTCGACTCCTCGTTTTTTCCTCCCCCCTCCCAATTTACCATAAAAAAACAACATCAGATATGTCCAGACTGATGCAAGTATACAAAAGTCTTGTGAGTGTCAAAAATATATTACGTTTGTTACGAATCATAAAATATATAGATTCGTGGTCTAGTGTTGTTCAAGGTCAACCACAGAATGTGAGGGTTCAAGTTTGAAGTCAGACCAACAAATGTTATTTAGATTTTTTCACAATCTATAGTCGGAAGTCAAGGGGAATGTGTTACACCCGTGCATCGGAAAACACGTTTAGTCGTCGGTCCTGGGCCTGATTTTTCTCTTGTCGTTTTGGATTGGCGTTTAATTGGAACAGGGGAATAAAGGAATACAGAAAACGCAACGACCTCTTCTCTTGGACGAAGGCCTTCCCTGAAGATAACCATAGCTCACGGCACGAGCCACTTAGATCCAGCGCTTCCACCAACTTAACTAAGTAGTCAGTTGGCACACATATTATGCACTACACTATAAGTAAGGATGTCTCTAAAAAAACGTTCGCCGTAGCTGAAATCAAGGGGACATAATAAGTTATTTTTAATACTCATTAATATGAGGCATCAGGAGTAAATATAAGAAGAATAAGGGGAAGAACAAGGACAGAAACTAGCGGTGGGAGCCATTAAGTGGCTATTGACGCCCATAAACACTCGTAAAGAGGTTGTACAGGCGCGTTGCCCTCCTTCTTAAGCCCCATCAAACACTCGTAAGCTGTGCGAAATACGACAGCATAGTTTTTGCTTTTCGATGCCGGACTATCTAAGCGAGACGTACCACCCCGATAAGCAACAGCCCGATTCCACTATACTGCCTCCCTCAAAAGGTGTCAAATTTAAGCATTCTCTATCACATAAATAAAAAAAGTAAAAATTATAACTTCCCCAGTTCAACGTTAACTAGATCAAACCCTTTGTCGTGTTTAACGAAGGGAAGCGGTGCAGTTAACGTAGTTACGAGATATTTATCGAGCGACAAATGCGAGAAATCAACTCTTTATGTCGAGCTCTTTAGAAGTTTGTCAGCAAGTTCGGAGGGTGTTAATGAGTGTAGTTTAACTGACGATCTCAAGTCGATATCGTCGTTACAAAAGCAAGTTCAGCTATAGTTCCGTTTTACTTTACAGACTAATTACTGTGCCCGCATGACAGTATTATGTGCGAGGCACTACACAGTCGCGTCTGCGTTTACAGTGGGCGATGCGGGAGGAGCGGTGTTCACGACTTTAGACGCTGAAGACTCTTTAGACGCGTGCGTCCAGGCTGCAGCTGAAAGTTTAGCAGTAAACTAGAGTGTTAGGGGGTCTTTTATCTTATTTTACTGGGACAAAACTGGAATAACCAAGTGCAATCTTATTCTATCGCTTAGAAGATCAAGACCTTCTTTAATGCGTAACCAAAACAGGATGCCTTAAAACTTAGCTTTTCTATTAACAATGGTAATCATTATTAATTTAAGAGCTTTTGTGTGCAGCGCTTGCTATTATTCATATTCTTTTCTCCGTAAGGCTCTTCACTTCACAAACAAAACAGTAATCGTCTATAGAATAACGAAGCTGAAAATAGCATTAAAATGTAGTAAAATTGAAAACCTTTTCAAGTCAGCCAAAAGAGAAATAATGGGCAATACAAGCTTATAAAAAGTTAACGAAGCAAAGAATACTGAGTAAGGGGTTCGGTTATATTGAGTCAAAATAGCGAGAGCCGCGTCAGCAAGTTTTATATTTAAGTGAACGTAAAATAAAGTGCATAAAGTTGTAGCAGTTGAAAAGATAAAATAGAGTAAGGATTCATACATTTTTAAAACATGTTTTATATTATTGTCATTTTAAAATTATTTAAAAACAAATGGAATAAAAGTTGAAATAGTTAACACAACATTAGTCTATTCTTTTATAATAAAGAGTACAAACGAGTAGGGAGTCCCCTGATGAAGAGTGATCGCCAACGTCGACAGAAATCCGCAACATCAAAGGTTTCGCTAATGTATTGCCTTCCTTTTAAAGACAAATAATATTTTTTGGTAACAAATCTCACAATCGAATAACGAATTCGAGCAATAAAAATATTATTTGTAATAGAAAACCAGATTTTACAATCACATACAACAATTAATATTTTATCCCAAGAAATGTGAATGGAGTCTAAGCGGGTGGTATCATTGGGCAAATAATATTCTATGAATACACATAACTGTAACAGAGCTCCCCTGAGTTTAACGATCGCTTAGTGGAGATATTAGTTCAAATGTAAATCATGGCAATCGTTCCCAGTTGACCCATCTGGAAGCCATTTCGATAAATAATCTTTCTAGAGATAACGTCGGAAATGGTCTCTGATAATAAAAACGACGATAAAATGACCAAGCCGGTTAATTTATATCCGTGGATAATGTGTTCGGAAATTCGATTTTGATCTTTCGAGGGTGAGTGCTAAAAATAGTCGACTCGGATTTTAAGTCATGTACACTTTTTTAAATTTGAATTAAGAGTTAAAATTATTAATTCAGTCGATTCAATTTTTTAGTAAAATATTCCACTTAATTATAAATATACACGAATTAACGAACGATCACGAATTAGTTAAATAACTAATAATACGGCAACAACCCAAAAACATATTTTCCAAAATATAGAAAGTCTATTAAATGCCTACTTTACTGTTAAAACTTAGTGACATGGTTACATTATCGTTAGAATGGGATTCAAAAATATTCATCCAAACTTACGGAGTTATAAAATTATAGGTATATTATTAAATGTTGATTTATTCTGAAGAATATTAAAGACAATTTGATAGATTCTGATTTAAAAAGAAATACTTTGAAATCATATCTTTATTACGGTTCATAAGTTAAATCTGAAGCTTGGTATCTACAGGGTTCTCGCTTTTTCAGCCATCATTTGAGCTCCGTGACCTTTGAAACATAAATTGTATAATTATAGTAATTAAGCAAAATTAGCACTGTAATTACCAAGCACCTGAAATTCGATATTCACCTGCTGGTAACTCACAACTACCAGGCAATTAGCTGTGCGTACGTAAGGTTCGGCATTTACAAGTGTAATTTGTACGCACCTCAAATACACGCAATACAAAGAACATACGGCACTCCTGACGGAGCGATCGTGTTTCAATGTTTCTTTGTCCTCTGACCCCTCGTTTAGGGATTAAAGCTCAAACAATGAAATAATAATTACTGCGCCTCCAACTGTGGGACTGCATAGGGCATGATACGCAGTTCGGTAATTGGAACGAGAGTAACTGATATAAGTAGTTTAGAAAGTCAAGTCCAAGCAGAAGCAAGTGCTAATGGGTCACATCGCTCGCAGTCAACCGCTAGGGAACAACTTTTCTCGAGTGCTCGTCGCACCGGATGAGTGCATTAAGATGACTTCTCATTTTCGTCTCAAGACCGAGGATTGTGGTAAAGAATGCTATGCAAGCACCTCGTTACCGTGAATTAACTACATAACATGCATTCTTTGTTAGAACTGTGTATTCAATTAATAAACTTGCTGATCATAGTGAACTGAATATATTTAATATCAAACCATCTACCTTCAAAAACATGCTTAACAAAGAGTGGTTCGATGGACCTAAGCCTGATAAACATTTATGTACTTAATCAAGAAAGCATTTTTTTCCCTATTATCTATAATTTTACTGTGTTGTTTACCTATGTAATGATATAATTATATGTAGGTGTGCACTTTATGTTTTTCTTCATCCTTGAGATTGTTGTTTTAAATTATTATTGTACAATTTCATACCATAAGTGATTTATTCAAATCATCACTCTGAACATTATGTTTATTAGATATATAATTGCGGAAATATATAATTGGTTGTTAGATGTTAAGTTTTTGTTCTAAATTGTAATGCAAACTGTTCGTTTTCCTCAATAAAATAAAATAAAATAAATAAAAATATCGGTACCTTTGTTACTTAAATTTATAAAAAAAGAAATTTACAATTAATAAATACTAGTTATATGTGATACATGTGTCATATGGCACATGAATGAAAATTATGCTGCTACAATAATAGAAACTATAATTGTAAGAATTAAATTACTCCAAACCGAATATTCCCGGCTGTCCCCACTGGCTTCGTCACCACTGGGGACAAACGAGAAAAAAAATCCCATGTATCGCCAGTGGCAAGCCAGTGGTGACGAATAGGAATATGAAATCCCAAATGTCATCAGTCAGACAACTAATTCCCAATCAAATCCACTGGGGACGTACAGATGTACAAACAAATTGGAGAAACAGATGTAAAAAACAATATGATTTATTGTAACTTATTAATTATCTGCATCAAACACTTTTTCAGTCATTTCACAAAGAAAAATAAATGAAGTAATAGTGTTGCCAACAGTTTCAGCAATTATATTGCTTTTCATAATTCATAATTAAGGGATAAATATGCGAAATAAGTTACCAAATATTAAAGCTCAATAATATGTTAATGGCCGAATTCACGAGCGACTATCACACAGTTGGGCGGGACCTGATTGATTATTTGAAACTTTATTGGCAAATAAACAAAAAATTCAGTTTCACATTTTCCAGTAACTAGAAGTAGGCAACGAATATAAAAGTTTGTCAGTGTGGTGTCCTACGACAGGACATTTTAAATTATGACGGTACATATAAAAAAATCTAAATAGATTTGAGTTGTTGCTTATAATTATGTTGTTATGCCTTCGATACTTTGACCTGTGAAACAAAAATAAAATGTTATATTTAACTCAAGGGGCAATTAGGCTCGTAGCCAATTTCTTTTGTGTCAGGCTTCTATTGTTTTTTTTGTATGTCTTATTTGTCTTGGCCAGTAAAACCAGGGACTTTGTTAAAGCCAAATTAAAAGTATTCAGCTCGAAATGGATAACCTGATTAAGTTCAGTGCTAGTTGTAAAAGCTAATCAAGTTTAAGCGCAGTGAATACGGAATGGCTCGTAACTTAGGGTTAAGTCAGCGAAAATGCTTCCCCCATGTGGTGGACTGTAATGGTACTGTAATGGTAAATGGACGTAGTAAATGTTTTATACGACGCTACGGATTTTTATAGACATATTTTGTTGATTACCGGAGCCAATTAGCATTCCAACGGTTAATAAATATGCAAATTAGTTGTGCGCCAATAACAAACGCATACTCACAAACTCAAGAAGAAGAAGAAGATAAGACAAAAGACCTTAAAGTATAATTGTCCGTTATGCCTAGGGTAGTTGTCTGGGGACTAGGAGAAACCATTCGATTTGGTTGAAACATGAACGGTGCTCCAGTAATTATAGCGGAGCCAGGCTTTATACGGTTTATGTAGGGAGCTCACTTCTTGAAGTTACTGATCAATATGAGTACTTAAGTTATTTAAAAAAGCCGAGCATATAAAAAAAATCTAAAAATAGTCTTCTCGTCCTACATACTGCAGTGCCTAAGGTCGTAGGTCTCCGACTAGTGTATGTTACCAGTAATGACATACGGAACCGCGTATTAGCCTCTTTAGTAAGCTGAGAGTCACTCAGCGTGCTACGAGGAGAGCTGTGCTCGGAGTTTCTCTGCGTGACAAGGTTCGTGATTCGGAGATTCGCAGGAGAATTAGGGTAACCAAAATTGATTTGATCTGAGATTCGCTAAGCTAAAGTGGCAATGGGAGGGCCACATTGCCTACAGAACCGACAATCGCTGGGGAAGAAACATTCTCGAGCGGCGACCCCGCGTCTCAAAGCACATTGTTGGGTGGCCTCCCACCCGGTGAACTGATGACCTGGTTAAGGTTGTGGGAAGTCACTGGGTGCAAGTAGATGGGACCGGGACCTGTGGCGCCATCTGATGGAAGCGATGGACATCTTCTGGCTGCTACTGATGATGATCATATTATGTAGTTATTTTCTTTCCTTCAAAACGTAATAACAAAGTCAAAATGTCAAAGCAAGTATTAGCACAAGTAAAACCGCAGAGCACAGCTAGTATTAGAATGTTACAAAAATTTGGAATATTCCATTCCATTTTTATTTCTCAGTATTCGGGTATTTTCAACGAATCTTTCAAATACCGGTTGGTATTGATTTTAATTGTTCTCTCTAATATTTTTTATGTGAATATGTAACGCAAATAAGAAAATATAAATCAGAAAGTAAAGAAACAAAATAATTAAAAGAGTACCCTTATTCAAGTTTTCTTGTACCATTGCATAGAACTTGAACAATGAATTTGCACATTTTCTTCTTACTCGTCTATACCACAATAATATCACATTTATAATATTTCCGTGTGTCGTGGCTATGGGAAGCATGCGAATAGGTTTAAGGTAAACTTTGTAGAAGTTTAAGCTGCCACAGATGCTTTGAAGTAGCGTAAAGGAAGTCACAATTAAGTTACGTCGGGTCAAGGTATTCCCATGCTGCAAACTGCTTTGAACGCGCCCGCCCGCCTCCTTGCACTCGCCTCCGCAAGGCGGCGGGCGAGGTTTATAATTAGATGCATATGAAATATTAATTATGTGAAATTTCATAAACTAAATATTATGTTTGCCTACTAAGAATATTAGCTCCGCTCAGATTTATGCTGACAAGTCTTGTTAGTCCTAAAAGTTAAATATTTGTAACGCTTGTTACGTATCAGTTGATAGGATTCAAGGTCAAATGATAGGATTTTTATGACTGCTACGTGGTCTAGCGTGGTCTAGAGCTGAGTGACCACCGATCAAGTATCAAGCCAGAGTATCAAGTGTAATTTCGATGTCTACTGTCCGAAGCCCAGAAGTGTGATATAATGTGCATTGCCCTGTTTCCGATTTCTCTCCGGATGTTTCGGATTGCTTCCATCGGAATATGAGAATAAAGAAAGTGCACTTGTACCTGTGCACTGATGATACCTTGCATAGATCCTGCACAGTTAGCTCGTCTCCACAGGTGATAATCTAAACGTTCATCATATTATGTTATTATCAAAAACTCGTAAACAGTGACACAGGACATTATAGTCTTCTTATTTCGATGCCGTACCGTATTATGTAGGCGAGCTGTGCCACCCCAGTTCGCAATAGGTCGATTCTATACTACCGCTCACAAAAGGTTTCAAATTTAAGCCATTCAAGCTCTTTGACAAGGATAAAAAAGTAAAAATTACAACTTCCCAGTTCCACGTTAACTAGATCAAACCCTTTGTTGTGAAGTTTAACGAAGGGAAGCGGTGCAGTTGACGTAGTTACGGGATATTGATCGAGCGGTAGACGCGAGAAGTCGACTCGTTATCGACAGCTCTAAAGAAGTTTGTCAGCAGCTTCGGAGGCGTTAATGAGTCTCCTTTAATTGTCAATATCGTCGTTATAAGAGCTAGCTTAGGTTGGATACTGTTTTACAGATGAACTGTGCCTGCACGATAGAACGGCTACACCGTCGGTAAGCCTTATCTTAGAACTAAACCAGATGTTCCGGATCTGTCAACTATTACGGGGACTAAATTGGAATACTTAAGGTCAAGCTTTTCCTTCGCTTAGAGGACAAGTTCGGCACCTACCTTTTGGCACAAACCTACTTGTTGCACTAATGTGCAACAAGTAGGTTTGAAAAAGCTACCTTTTGTAATAAAAATAGTCATCATCATTTGTTTATGAGCTAGGCTTTTGTCTGTGTAGCGCCATTGTTTTGTTTTATCCGCCAGCCTTTTCACTTAAACGAAAAAAGCAATAAAATTTAAGTTTAAGACCTTTTGAAGTCAGCCAAAAGAGAAATAATGGGCAATACAAGCTTATATTAAGTTGACGGAGCAAAGAATACGGAGTAAGGGGTTCGGTTACATGGAGTTAAATTACCAACAGCCGCGTCTGCATGTTTTATATGTAAGTGAACAGAAAATATATTTTTATACTCGTACATTAAGTTGAAGCAGTTGAAAGCATAAAAGAAGGTAAGGAAATTGGTAAATGATCATACATTTTAGAACATGTTTTAAAATATTATTGTCAACAAAAAACGAAATGTAATTAAAAGTTCAGCAGTGAACGACTATAGGCTGATTCAGATTCAGAAAAGTAGAATGAAAATTGAAAACGTTGACACAGAATTAGTCCCAATTTATTTATATAATAAAAGGTATGTACGAGCATTCGGCTCACCTGATGGAAAGTGATCATATCGACGCTCACAGAAACCCGAAACATCAGAGGTTTCGCTGTTTTTGTCGGTCTTGTATTATTTCCAATATAAATCATCGCAATCGTTCCCAGTTGACCAATCCGGAAGCCATTTCGATGAATAATCTTTACAGGGATAGCATCAGACATGGTCTCTGTTAATAAAAACGACGACAAAATAACCGAGTTTTTATCCGAAGATAATGTGTTCAGAAATTGGGTTTTGATTTTTCAGCACTATAAAGCAAAAATATTCGACTTCGATTGCAAGCCGTGTATGCTTTAGTATCTTTGAATTAGGAGTAAAGTTTTTTAGTCCATTGGTTCAAATTTTGACTAGAATATCCTACTTAATCATAACAATAAAGTATAAAACAAAGTCGCTTTCCGTCGTCTGTGTCTGTATGCTTAGATATTTAAAATTACGAAACAGATTTTGATGGGGGTTTTTTTAATAGACAGAGAGACTGAACAGTAAGGTTTATATTTATAATAACTCGATTTTTGAAGTCCGAAACTCACGCGGGCGAAGCTGCGGGTGGAAGCTAGTTATAATATACACGATTAAAGAATTATTATGACAAGGTGTTTCCTACAATATATTTTACAAAATCATATAAAGTTAACTTTTCTATTTTAATGAGGGACGATATTATCAGCTTAATTCATCTAACAAATGCCTGCTTTACTTTAAAAACTAAGTAATACGGTCGTCATAAAGACTGCGGTATATGAAATCTTTCATAGTACAGTCGTAACTAAAAATAATTGAGAGGTAAAGAAGATTACAAATTTCAACAGAGAAAAATATTTTATATTATATTGGGAAAAATACAAGCTATAAAGGAATCTCTTTGTAAGATTGACCTTAATTCCAATATATTTCAAGTGAAACGGTCTGTTAATCTCCTTTGTTCCAGCTTTGTATTTTGATAGACGTGTACATTTTATTCATATTGTATAGGGATTTGTAGATTGAAATCTATTGTTATTTATCCCTATATAATGTTCTCCGACCTCAACTGAATTTCTTTCCGACTTGGCGTGTTAAGTAACTACTACTGAGTAGTTTATTCGTTTTCATTTTCTAGGGGCAAGATGTTCAGTTTCGGTACGTGCGGGCCCGAGTTCGATGTGCGGAGAGAACTCGAGTGTTATTGAGACTTCTAAAACTGTTAGTTACTACGCGTAATCTTCCGCTGTGACTTCTCTTGTTACAGAGTACGTTACATCTGCGTCATCAGCTTTCGCTATTGAGACTTCCAAAATCCTTATTAATATTATAAATGCGAAAGTGTGTTTATTTCTTTGTCCTTCTTTCGCATCAAATCGGATCAGCGGATCGATGTGATAGTATCGAGATAGTCGTAGAACTGAAGATTGCCATCAGCTCCTTTTTATCGCGAAAAATCGCGAAAATTCGCGGGTAACAGTCAGTTATACATATATACAGATAACAATCCCTAATCAATTTCAATAAATTCAAAACAATTGAGTATCAAACGAGCAAGATAATATCACTTCATAAGTAGTAGTTATAAAACAAAGCCGCTTTCCGCCGTCTGTGTGTCTGTATGCATAGATCTTTATAATTACGCAAACGATATTGATGGTTTTTTTTTAACAGATAGAGTGATTCAAGAGAAAGGTTTATATGTATAATAGCTCCATTTTTGAATTCCGAAATCCAAGTGGCCAAAGTTGCGGGCGAAAGCTAGTAATGTATAATATTGATGATACGTTCGACACTGAACTATACTCGAAATGACCTACTGGAATGCATTTAGACATGCTCTCAGGCAGAGACTTTCCTGAGGGTTATGTGGGACTCGGGAGCCAGCAGGCAGCTCCCCATACCCATTAAACCCCAGCGGTATTCCTTCTCGTCTACTGTAGGGTCGGACCACGGGAAAGCGTGAGCATATTTCAGTGAGACATTTACTGCCGGCTGTTTCTATTCCTCACGCTTTTACGCAGTACAGAATTTATCTACGCCTTCAGCTTCTTAACAAATTTCTTTTTAGATTTATCAACTGTAAGTAAAGTAAACTAGTGTTCTTCCTTATGATAAAAATGCAAGTCTTAATTTTGTACTCGCCCATTACTTTTAGAACGATACGGCGTATCTGCGGTCTTACATAAGCCTGATTTAGCTGCGTGCGTGTGTAACTTACGTCGTATAGGAGTAGGAGGTGATAATAGCGAGTGCACTTGCCATTAGCGTTATACATATTATGTACTAGCTGCCCGACAGACAGATTATAAAATATGTTGTCATGGTAACGTGTAAAAATATGACCGAATTGTCAATCTGTTACTTTACCCTACAATATTGTATATTCGAGATGCGAAATACAGCGCCATCTGCCGAGCTGATTTGTGAATCTAAACCATTCACAAATCTCCTTCAAGACACAAAAAATTTCGTCCAAATCGATCCAGTCGTTTTAGAGGAGTTCAGTGACACACGCACACAAGAAATACATATTATAAGAAGATATGTGTGTATATAATATTATGTAAATAGTATAACCTGGTTTTTCTTCCTGGTTACTCTTAATAATAATTATTACACCGTAATGCTGTTATTTTAGTATGTAATGTTAGACATTAACATGACATACTCGTAATTCATGCCATGCATATTACATGGAGATATTTTTCCAACTTCAAAGTATTAAGTCCGGACGTAATATATATGAAACTATCGATAAGGGATCATGGAAAATACACTTTAATTTAAATTCTATACGGTTTAAATAACAAGAACAATTGAGCATCAAACGGGAAGGTAATATTGATGATGCGTTCGACACTGACATATGCCTCCACCAGTGCGTTTTACTACCTCCTGTCTCTATTCCTCACGCTTTGTACTCGATTTATCTACGATTCCAGCATTTAAATAAACTTCTTTATGTTTTTTTTCGTTTATCAACTGTAAGTTAAGTAAACGAATGTTATATTGTATCTACATATTGCAACTCTTAATGCTCTTACTTTATAACGACAAAGTTCGAAATTTGATAAATATTTTTTTAGTGCATATTGTTTGAAAAATTTGTAGATTTGAATCTCAACACTGTAGCGTAAGGCAAGGCTCCTTAAGGCAATTTAAACTTTCGGCCACGCATTGCACGTTACCATAACTATAAACTTATTAATATTATGAAAAATAAACGACCGGCCAAGAGTGAGTTAGACTAACCCACCGAGGGTTACTTCCGATTCTCTGGTATATATAATGTATAATATAATATGCTTCCGTCGGTAGATGCGAGCAAAACATTCAACAACTTACCTACATAAATTCACATAAATAAAATTTTGGGCACCTGCTATAATTTTGTACTAAGTAGGTAAACTACAGATATAAGTTTGTAATGATTTATTTCAGTGACATAAGTATTATTTATCAATTTTCGGTAGATATATTAGTCGGGTAAATGGATTAAATACTACTAAAAGAATTTTTCAAATCGATCCAGTACCTAGTTCCGTATTAGCGAGTTCAAACAAACAAGGTAAATAAACAAGGTAAGGTTTTTAAGAGGTAGCGCCACGCTGCACACAATTTAGTGTGTAGCCGAACTGGGCCGGCGCGACCGGGGAAGTACCTCTCGCTCACTTGATATCGACGTGAAGTGACGGCAATGTATATTGTCGTCGCGTTTGGTTCGGTTTGTGAGAGTTCGGGATGGCCCAACCGGGGGGGGTTGGGCCCAACCCCATGTCATTGCAGCACAGAGTAGTCACAGATTACCCCAGGAGGGTACCGGCATTTACCATGCAGGAGCATCCCTCCCTGGACCTCCATGCTCAGGACCTGAACCTGAGTGTGGAAGCCTGGGCTGCCCCGCGTATT
>LUGF01017216.1:365299-387541 GCA_001625245.1 Calycopis cecrops | reverse complement strand
TTGGCCCCCTATACCATAAAAAAAAAAAAAAAAGATCAATATGTATCCGATCGGCTTGATTCTCTGGCGTTACGGAAAAATGTAAGCTCGCTTTGCATTTTCTACCGTATTTACAACGGGGAGTGTTCCGAGGAGTTGTTTGGATTAATGCCCGCAGCGAAGTTCCACTTTAGGACATCCCGGCAGAACTCCAAGTTCCACCGCCACCACCTAGATGTCCCAAAGTATACAACTGTGCGTTTCAGGCGCAATTTCTTACCACGCACAACATCACTTTGGAACGAGCTGCCACAGTCGGTATTTCCGAACCTGTATGACCTGGGGTCCTTCAAGAAGAGCTTACTTATATTTAATAGGCCGGCAACGCGCCTGCAAAGCCTCGAGTTTTGCAGATGTCTATGGGTAGGTAGGTATGGTAGTCATCTACCAACTGCTCGTTTGCCCCTTATCCTATAAAAAAAAAACAAACAAACTTTTCAGCTTTATATTATTAAATATTACTATAGATTTTATGACATAAATATTTGTTTTAGTAGGATGTTTATAATGTTGTCCATTTTGGAGATAACTAAAAGCGTTTGTTTACATTTCCAGAAGCCCCCGGGCTCGGGAACTCCTACCGAAGATCAACATCAATTAATGTAAGAAGATAAACCGGAGCGCACACATTTCCGAAAGCAAATCCTAGTGTAACATACAACAACTAGCACAAGCGTTAAATCTATCACAAGGAAACCATTTTTATGCATCATTTAGTATGAAAATAAGTTTTATATAATAATAATTGGACTTAGTCTACATTCAAGTTTCATTCAAGCCAAACTTATTGGGTACCTATTCTTTGTGTGATAAATGTGACTAGTGAATATGTCCTTTACTGTGATGGCGCGAACTCATCACCAGCATGACGCTTCACAGCAGTTTAGACGCCGCTCTCTAGCGCAATTCAAGCTAATTACCATCACTTGCTGGAGCTGTGGCATAGTTTTTGAAGTAAAACTTCTACATATATGCGCTCTTGACTTGGGAGTAGGCTGGCAAGAGCGTTACAAAAATCACACATAGGGCGCGTACAATGGAAGTTGTCATTCAAACTCAATATACTTAAGTGAAACTATTTGTATTAAAAAAATAAATATCATGTGACATGTTTTGTCATTGTTACTACAGTGATGAAAATTGATAATTAACTTTTACTTCAGTTGTGTGGTCTAAAGCACACATCTTACTTAATATTTTAAATATCGACTAAGCACTTCCTCGAAACGGTGAGTTATATACAACATTTTGTGTAGGTTATCATTGATATTGCAATTCAAAATATCTCTCTTCTTTGTAATTCAAAATATCATCGAAGGAAGATGAATGGGGGAATGAGGAATGATGTTGTTTACTTCTAAGCTATACCTTGACATTTCTGTTTCCCTCAGATTACATCTACTGTAGCAATTAACAGTCGGTACTGCATTTTTGTGATTTTCTTTTCATTGCATAAAAGATCTTAAAAATGCTTTAAAAATGCTCTCTCATATTATATTTTATTTTATTCAAATGTTGTTATTACTTACTCAAATATCGAATACCTAATCTCGAACTTAAAAAAAGAAAGACGGTTGATTTGAGCATTTTTGAAGCATTTTTAAGACCGGCGTACCGGTGAGACCGGCGTAGACAGCTGTACTGTCGCGTTTCGTGCGGTGTGTAAGGACCCGGTGGGCCATGGAGGTGAGAGAAGAAAGGAGGGCAGCTCATCTGTATAGCGTCTATGCGGATGTCTATGGACGTCGGTGGTCACAAAAATAGTTCCTTATCTTCTTTTGCCCCCCTATACCAAAAAAATAAAATAAAAAATGCAATGAACAGAAAATCACAAAAGTGCAGATCCGACTTTGTTAATTGCTACGGTCAATGAGATGATGAGCTTGACAAAACCAGAGACTTCATAATCTAATCACTGACGTGATAAGAGACGTGGCGTCGCGTTTCGTGTGTCATGTGGGCGTAGATCGTGGCATCTAGATGCTACTTGCTAGCAGTTTTGTCTACCGGCCCTTAATATCACAAAAAGGGTTAGGAAAATATTAATAAATATACAACTGCAAATATTTATTCCACATTATCTTTTACACTATAATAAATAAATGTTAAATATTTATACAGCCATATCCTATACGTTCATTAGTTTAACTCCGATGGGATTCGTGTTTCATAATAAATCCGAATTTCAAACATCGATAGCGACAAAAAGGAATCATTCTAGAATCTTCTAAAATTGCATTTTAAAATAACAACACACTATTCATTCGTGGCCAAGATTAGTTTTCTCATTTTCTATTATAAAGAGACAAAAGAACAATCGGATCCTTATCGTGACTAGCAGATGAATATATTATGTTGCAGTTTTCTAACCCTTGATGATACACCAGAGAAACCAAACTTAGAATAGCAGCCACATATCGTGTGAGCGAGAAGTAACTTTAAACTGTTGTGCCGGCCCGATTCTGCTGCACACCAGCACAAAACAAGCCTATAAATAATACTCTGTAAAAATATATGAGAGATAGAATGTTGACATTAGTTCCATACGAAGTACGTCGAATTTCTACATCCAGTGGCTTCAGTAGAAAGAATATAGAAAACGGTCGCAAAAGATTCTAGAAAAATCCACTTAAATTAAGCTATCTAATTCGAAATTGGGCTCCGAAATTATTTAAGAACACGAATCGCCTCTAAATACTAATTACATTAGTTAACGATTTTATCGTATAGGCCTTTTGGTGCCTACTCGCAATGTATTTACACTTAACTATTATTCTTTAACAACATGTAATAATACAATAAATTATTCAATAATGACTAATAATGTCAAAATGTTAGCATGTTTTTTATAATTGAATATTCTCGAACAAATTTATCTTCGCAGCTAACTTCATACCACGTCAATAATTATCCTTATAATTTAAAAGCGTATATTTAGCTATAGCGATAACACAGATATTTTACACTTGCTATATAGCGATAATATACATAATAATATGTCGCATTACCCTACTGTACATATACTCGAAATGCTTAATGCTACATCTTCAACTGCTAGTAGAACTACAGATCTTCGTATCATTAGAATCTGAAACAAGAAATAAATAACATTATGTTAAGAGTCTAGTAAGAGGCACTACCTCCTGAATGCCTGCATGCAGCCGAATCGGGTCGGTACGACCGGGGAGATACCTCTCGCTTACACGACAGCGGCGTATAGTGACAGCTGTGCTGACGCACGCGCGTGCACTGTGTTTGTAGCAGGCCTATGGACGGGGGAGAAGGAAGTCTATGGGTGTCGGTAAACATGAAATTGTTTCCGACTACTCGTTGCTCTATAAACTATAAAAAATATTACATACGATACAATCGTAAAGCGACAGCTGTACTTTTCACTTCGTGCGGTGAGTGAGTTTCCAGAAGCCTATAGAGGGGGAAGGAGGAGGGAGGGCAAAGCATTTGTATACCCTCTATACGGGTGTAAGGTACCGATGCGCCGTAGTGGGGGCAAAGAAACTTTCTCAGTAATAACCTGAATTTGCATGCGAATAGAGGTCTTTATGGAGCAGTAGAGCTCGTCAGCGTCGGTAAATGGACGTCGGTGAAGTTTAGCTAAATTAATTTATCAACAGACCAAAATATTAATTAATGGATGATGAAATTATTTTCTTATGTATAATAATAATTAAAACGAGCGACTGGCGCAGTGGTAAAAAGGTGGGATGCGCTGAGCATGTTGCGCCACGGTTTGTATACCGCCTAGGTCATGGATGTTTATCTAAGTATTATATGTATTTATATAATAAAAATCTTAAATATTTAAAATACTAGCTGTGCCCCGCGGTTTCACCCGCGTTTAATTTCTAAGAAATCCATATAAACTTTAACACCTTATTTCACCCCTTTAGGGGCTGAATTTCTAAAAATCCTTTCTTAGCGGATGCCTACGTCGTAACATCTACCAGGATGCCAAATTTCAGCTTGATCTGTCCAGTGGTTTGGGCTGTGCGTTGATAGATGGCTATGTCACGTTTGAGTTTCATATATATTTATGTAGATCTTAAATTTATAAATCATATTAAATACGTATATTTCCATTGTCTAGTACACGTAACACAAGTCCTTACAATATGTTCCACGGGGCGAGACTAACGTAGTGTGTAATATTCTACAGATATTATATTCTTTTATGTACAACAAAAAGCGGTTCTTGAGATACTGCCTGAGGACAAACAGATTGACATGCAGTCAGCGGAGTCTCAGTAGTCGGCTCCCGCTTCCCTGTCGATACACTTTCATTTAATTTGACAGGTTGAAGGTTGTTTGGGTTCGGTCTTCACTTGAGTACACGAGATTATTGAATTACTCACTAGATGTATCATCCACGTTGTTTATTAGATCACCGCACAAAGTGCTCTGAGACCCGTATAACCTTACTTACGTAATAAACTTTAATTATAACTTTGTTTATTAGTTTTAACGAGTTTCGACTGAAAGTAAATTGAAAAAAAAAATATAACGAGTATTATCGTTTGAAACAGCGATTGATGAATCGAGCGTAACACCACCGTAACGCTTATTTTGTGGAGGTTCGCTTTCATCTTTTTTTTTCACCTCTCACCATCAGAAGTAAAGCCCAGTCATATTGTGTTCACGTCCTTAGAATGAATACCATGAAGCGACTTGAATCTGTTGCATTCCAAAATCCATAATAATAATAAAAATGGACGGGAAAAACCAAAAATCTGTCGAAGAAGTTCAGATAATGGGATCAGAAGGAAATCTCCTTGAAGCTTTAAAAACTGAATTAAGGGATTACATTGTTTGAATTAAAAAATCTTTGTTTGGTATACTCGCAAAGATGTCAGAGAGCTTGCCTTACAATTTGCTAAAAAATTATGATTATTATAAAAACTTTTCAATAAAAAAGTAATTCTTATTTTGTGTTTTATTTAGTTACCTTCATTGGACCGTTAATACAAATGTTCCTAAGTTCAATGATGGCGACTTGGTGGTCCATTCAAGGTAACGGTGGTCCAAAGAAAGCAACTCCTCATTGAAGAGATTTTTTAGTATATTTCTAAAACCTCGCAACTTTTATTGTTAATAATTTATATATCATTAATTTACATAAATAGCATCATATTCCAACAATTGGTTTTCATTTGTCGGTCATATTTCATGAAATATGATGTCCTAAAGTTAAGTGGTCCAATCATAGCAACCTTCCCCTACGTTATTTGATTTGCATTTGAATTGTAAAGCTTAAAACATCGACATAATATATTTGACTGTGTTTAGAACTGTACGAGTGTACCACGAGGCGCCGTCACCTGTATAAACTGAATTCCCCGGCCCGCGTGCTTCGGAGCGGCCACTACAATTGTAAATGTTTGCTGGGCCTTTTTGTTGCGAACTAATATAATGTTCTCGACCGTTTTCATTTAACTACACGTTTGTGTTGGACATGATTTATGAGCTGAGGTGCTCCGAGTACCGGTGTGATGTTTCTGTTATTTTGTATATTTAATGCGGCTGTTTAAATCTGTTATCATCCTGTGAAGGGCGACTAACTTTATCTGCACACTTTTTTTGTTCCAAAAGGCGCTGGCGGTGGTCATGTCAGGGCGACAGCACTTACGAGACTTGTAGACGCGGCCACCGGCGCCTTAGTCGCTTTTTAGAAGCAGAATGCAACGACTAGACGCAGGGAGAGAAATATATACATTATAATTTGTCGTCTTTCACAGGATGACAACACATTTATATAACCTCTGTAATATTGTGTATATTCGGATGTCTTCCGTTTCTTCTTCTCCTTCTAGACTTCTAGACATTTAGTAAAAAATATGGGCCACAGCACACACGAGACTTCATGATATACATATAAATGTGTTGACCTCCGGTGAAAGACGACAAATTATAACGAACATATTTCCTTTTGTTCTAAAGGTCTCTCACAAGTTACATAAGACGCGACAGCATAGTGGTCATGCCAATTATTGTTTTACAAAATAAAAATTTAATTTTACACACGCACACACATACACTTTTTTTATGATATAGGGGGACAAACGAGCAGTCGGCGCCATTTTCATGTCTATCGACGCCCATAGACACCCACATAAGCAGAGGCGTTGCCCTCCTTTCTCCTCTCACCTCCAGGGACCACCGTTTGCACATCTTCACGTTACTTTCCTAAAGGGCAGGCAGATATAAGCTAGTATCGCGATCCTGGTGTACTCTCCCTGCTTCCTCCACGTTCCTTATTCTCTTTATACAAACTCGCTGGACTTTCGACACAAGAACTAAGTTATTATTATAAAATATAGCGATGACTTTTATATTTATTTCCTGGCGACTTAATTGCCTTTATCTATATGGTAATGTTGGCGCACTCTGTTCATTCCAGGCGGCGAGCGTGCGATTAAATTAAAGTGCTTGTGCAATTTAAATGTTACTGCAGTTTTGTTACATTGCAAACATGTCCGTATTATTGAACTAAATATGTTATTGTTTTAACTATATATTTTTTGTAAGAGGTAATGGCACACTGTATGCTTGTATGCAGCCGAATTTGGCCGGCACGACCGGGAAGATACCTCTCGCTTACACAAGACAGACGTAAAGTGACCGCTGTATTGTCGCGTTTCGTGCGGTGTGTAAGTAGCCCAGCAGTAAGTGGCCCATGGAGGTGGTAGGAGAAAGGAGAGCGCATCTGTATAGCTTCTTGTATATATTATGTAGGTACTTAGAGTACTGTTAGTTGCACAGAATTCTAAGGAATGTCAAATGGCTATGTAGTACATAAATTCGTATAGTTAATTACTTCTAATTGATGCTTGTGAATCCATAACTTGTGGGTTATTGGACAGTTGAGTGTTAAAACCTGACAGGATTATTAATAGGAGCTAGTCTAGTGCGGTCATTACCCATTTATAAACGACAAATAGGAGCTAGTAGGTCATGGGCCACCGGCTACTTACAAACCACACGAAACGCGACTGCACAGCTACTCTACGCCGGTCTCGTGTAAGCGAGAGGTACCTCCCCGGTCGCGCGGGCCCTATTCAGCTGAATGCATGCTGATGCATGTAGTGTGGCACTACCTCTTACAAATATGTGATTTGATTGATATCATAATAAAAATTAGAACATAACATAACATACGTGATGTGTACTAGGTACCTATTACCATACCCACTAAGACTCCAACAAATATAGGTGAAGCTATTTTCGAACAAAACCTCCTACAAACACGTTGACATCAGGTTTTTTAATAAACTTTATTGAAGTTGTATATTCATTATACTTGGTCTATAATAAAAGAGAAAACCACAACTCAACAAAGAGATATAAAAAAGACCTAAGTGTTAATTGCTCGTAATTTACCAAACCTAAGAATATGACAGAGAAAATACATTTTCCTCAATTAAAACCAGATACCCAATTATAATAAAGCGGGGATATAATTTAATTAGGGGGCTCATTGTGAGGGCTTTCATAATTATTATCACCCGCCTTCTATATTGGTCGATGAACGAACAGACGACAGATTCCTTATGTGCAGAACATAAAGATATGCAGCGGTTTTGCTTACTGGTAGGTACGAAAGTTAATTAGTATTCTAGAAGTAAGAAAGTATCAATTACACATTAAGTATTTTGTGGTTTCAGTAATTTGTGAAGTTAGTATTTCCCCTCTCCACGGCCCCGCTAACCGCATCCTCCCTGACCAGACATTTTGTGTACATATATAGACCAAATCACCGATGGGCGACCGAATCTGGCTCGCTGGACGAAGGTTATATCAGCACAAACATTTACAAGCACCAAACACACCACACGCACTACACACCACACCTCGTAGCCAGTAGGCTACTTTTCTGGGCTCGGGCTGGGTAAAAGAGGACCTCCTCCCAGAAGTATTTTCATTCTGCATAAAATGCAGATCCTCTCCACCTAGGGGGCTGTGTCCGCCTTGTGAGTTGCGAGCAAGCCCGGGCGTGAGCCTCGCCACGAGCCCTGTAGTGCTCTCGGCCTTAAACAGACGAAAGATGCACCTTCGTTGTATATTAAGTGAAGTTCGATTTTTATTAAGTGAAAGTTCAATTTTCCTATTAATTTAATAATTAATATATTAAGTGTTTAGTATATTTATTCCTATTAAGTGAAAATTCAATTAATACGTTTTCAGTTTTATTTTATTTTTTCATCTCTATTAGTCACTTCATTCAGTTCATTTATTTATTAGTAAAGAGGAATATATGGGAGACCATAGAAATGAGCAAGGTATACGGATGTGGAGCATTCCTGGACCCGATCCTAGACCCCATAAACGTGTAACGTGTGATTATGTGCGGAGGTTATCTATTCAAATTCAAATTCATTTATTTCATGTAGGTCACAAACACAATCTAAAAATGTTAGTTGTCATAATGATGTCTTTAGTTTACGCGAATATATAATAATATGTTGTCTGTAGCTTACGCGAGTGTTAGTCATTACAATAAAACTTTAACGGACTTTATCTCGGTTTGTTCCCGTGTCCCCCCTCCGGTGTTGCTGTGAAGCTTTTGGAACGTCGGGCTTGTTGAATAATTAAAATCTCTTAAAGTTGTTTTATTGTAAATTGTTAGTTTATTCTCCATACTAGGCGACCCATTCCCACTTCCTTGGCCGTCATAATATATTAAAATTAAAGCATCCTTAATCGGACCAGTACTTCTGAACATAACCTCCTAAAACAGTCAGAAACTTTACCATTTTATAATATAAAAATATAAATATTTTTCTTAAGTAGGTATCGTATGGATACATAAGAAAAATATTTTTACTTTTAACATTTCGTTGGCGAGACAGGCTCAAAAGTTCGCCATGTTTTAATATTTTTTATAATATAATATAATATTTTACAGGAGCCAAGTCAGTTAGTTGAGAACTGCCAAAAAATCTGAGTGCCAAGTAAGTTCAGCATTGCAGAAAAACTACGTTTTTGTAAGATATATATGACTATGAACAGATAAAAAGTCTATAATATTATACATATTCTGTCCTTGAGCGTATGTCTATAGATGTCGCTTTACCATGTGATCCAGTATTATATAATGTCTTAAGCCCTATAATCTGTAGAAGCAGAGACATTGTAAAATATATCCTACTAATATTATAAAGGCGAAAGTTTGTGAGTGTGTTTGTTACTCTTTCACACAAAAACTACTGAACGAATTTTCATGAAACTTCACAGTAATATAGCTTTCATATCAGAATAACATAATAAGTTAAAATTTATAGGGATTTTAACTGTCAGTAAGACGGAAAAAAATCAGCCCCCTGAGAGCAATATTGGCGTGCGCTGCCCTAATCGTTGGAGTTACGCAAAGATAATTACTGTAGGATTATTTTTCTTAAATAGTTCTAAATAAAAGTCCGCGACAGTATATATCTATCTTTTATGTGTAAATCACTATGACCAAATTAGTGAAACAAACATTCAATTAAATTGGATATTTTTTAACGATGCACATTTTAAAATATTTATCGAACTCTTCTGAAAATTGATACATCTGTCACTTTACGTATTGAATGTAGATAAGCTTTGTCTTTTACACTAAGTAATTTCTACAAATAGATTAAAACTTATTATCACGATAAGATTGACTTAAACGGAATATCTAAAGCGCCTAAAATGCGCGGCGACAAATTCAATTCTCCAAGCGGTTTATTGTTTCATACAATAACTATATTTAATATAATATATATTTCAGTATGATATTAGATTATGTATAATAATAACAACACCATTTTTGAAGTACGAAATGCACACGGGCGAAGCCGCGGGCGGAAGCTAGCATATATATATACAGGAGTAAAATAACATTAGTACGACAATCAACGATACTAATCTAAATATTAAAACGTGAAGCAAAAACTTCGGGTACATTCTTACGACAATTGCGCGGACGGAGGCGTATGAAATTTGGCACACTTGTAGTTTACGTGTAAGAGAAGTGCAGAATCCTAAAAAATAATTTAAAAATATTTTTTATAAAGTACTTTGATTTAATAAATAAAACTTTACACACACTACCATGAATTCGACACATTGATATATATTTCAAGACACACGCATGATATTTGTAATTAATGATGAAGTTTCTATGTGTCTTTTGCAAGTCTACATAATGGTGACCGCACACTTATCCACTCGGAAAGGGATCGTAAACGCTTCGCTTGTGCGTTACAGTATGAAGTTTCATACTGACCGGCTCGACGTGATACGGTTACGATCCCTTTCCGAGTTGATAAGTGTGCGGCGACCAATAATTGTTTACCTTAGTTACGATAACATATCATGTCAACAAATCAAGTTTCACTTAGATCGAATTTCGATCTTCGTGGGATCACAAGTTTAACTAAATTCGTCTGCAGCTAACGTTACATCGTTACATTAAGCAGCTGAAGCGCAAAATGTTTGCCTGCCTCTGACCAATTACTCGCAGAATCTCTTACATAAGGACATTAAAAAAAAGGCGGATGGATTGTCCTAAGAACCTAAGAAATGATTGAAGCATTAAAATTGTGACAATGTATTTATGTTTGCGTGTGTAATGGCGGGCGACTGGTTTACTATTGTGTCAATGTGTGTCGTTTGTGTATACGTGTAGCTTACTATGGATGCTACATTCATTGAGTTATATGTACTACGCTACATTTATTAATTCATGAAACTCCGTTCGCCTTTTTTTAACGTCCTTGCTCTTACATTTATTTCTATGTTCCTATGTCTAAATTGTGCTATTATTTGGTCTACATTTTCTTAAAAAAAAAACCGTATTTTCTATTTGAATTATATCTAGTTGCGTGACTCGTACACATTACGCCTGAGCGAGCTGAGCGTTCCAAGCATTTAACGAACATCGATCTACGTTACCGTAATGTTGTTATTTTGAACGGTTAATCGTAAACCATGTTTGTTCACCCCGAAATGTTACGGTTTATCGTAAACCAATATCGTCAAATGAAACAGTTATATTTATGATACATAATGAACCGGTAACGCAACGCAGGTGGTTGCCATCCGTCATCATAACTCCTGAAACAACTATCTCGACTCTCACGTACAGCCGCACGAAACGCGACAGCACAGCTTTTACTTCATGCCGAGAAGCGGCATCCCATATCGCTAATAGGTCATTATGGACATTTTTTTATGGTATAGGGAGGCAAACAAGCAGTGAGAGCCATTTTCATGACTGCCGACGTATTCAGACATCCGCCTAGAGGCTATACAGATATGCTGCCCTACTTTTTCCCCCACCTCCATAGGCCATGAAGTAAGATAATATAGTGACATGCTGAATTGAAGTCGAATCGACCAAAAATGCTCACATGATTCGTGTAGTTTGTTCGTGGCACGGAGTGCAAGGAGGATAATGGCAGTCTTTATAGTTACCAAACGTCTCAGATTGCGCGTTTATTGTAAATGCATGAACACAAAGACTGATGATTACTTATTACAGAATATCAAGGAACATCTGAAAATAGCAAACGTCGCTTCTTCGAACATCGAGCAAAGTTTAGCGACGTCGACATAAGCGTGAGCGGCCAGGTGGGGCCCGTCGCGGCGAGATTGACGTTAACTACCAAAGCATCCGCGTCGTGTTTTGTTACTCATTAAACACTTTTACAACTCGCATTAAAGCTAATGTGTTTCATATAATTTATGTTGGATTATAGCTTTCTCGATGGTAATCAGTTTGTTTTTTATCAACGGGGGTGAAAAAGATATCGAGGTAAATAAATGGATAGTTGGTTGAGTCTTTTGTATACGTCATTTACAATATGATTTAATAAAACATATAAATGGCCTGAGAATTAAAATTACTAAAGGAGAGCTCTAATTATGCATTTCTGACCTTATAACTTAAGAGAGATCAATTCAATAAGGATACTTACAATTATATAGACGGTTTGATATCTTTGGCATCGTTAAACTGCGATTCTTCGTCTATCAATTGCAAATTGACATTTTCGTTTTTAGTGTGAAAAGTTGGAATTGTTTTGTCCTCTAATAAAATGTTTTCAATCTCAACTCCATCTTTCTTTCCATTGCCTTCTACGAATCGTTGTTTTATCGAAGGTCTACTATTAAATGATGAAGCCAATAATGTTTCTTGGATCGTATCGTTTCCATTACATATTTTGTCGGCCTTGTTCGACGGCATTCTCCCCGAGTTGTAACTATTCCGCACACCTCCAGTTGATTCAAAAAAAGGTAACACTTGCTTGAACTCCTTTCTAAAGTTATCGTTTAGCCACGCGTATAGGAACGGATTATAACAGGTTGACGCCATGGCCATAGAATGTGCAAGGAAAAAGGAAACATAATAATAATTCCATTCTGTCATCTGTGCGTAAAAGTCATTGAATATGTTTATCAGGTTTAATGGCAACCAGGATATGCCGAAAATTGCTACCATAGATATTAGCATTCTATTCGTTCTCTTCTTTCTATCTCTATCGGCTTCCTCTCTTCTTGAATTCTTAGCGCCGGGCTTTGAGCGAGCCCGATCATTTAATCTTATACTTACACAAGTATAACATATTGCTATGACTAAAAATGGAATTAGAAATTGTAAGACAGTTGTGAACACTCCAAACACCTTTCTCGATCTATCTGACGGCCAGCTCTCTTCACAGTAAGTCTTATTATTTGTTATTTGAATGCCCATGAAAAGTCCATAAGGGCATGTGACTACTAAAGAAAAAACCCAAATAAATATAATGATCAATATACACGTATTCAGTTTCATACGTGGGTGGAATGGGTATATTATTACGAAGAATCTGTCTATGGCTATGGATGTGAGTGTGAGCGTCGATATATACACACTCGTTCCCTGAGCATATGGCATGAGATGGCACAGAAGTCTACCGAACACCCATCTTCCCAAAAACGTGTACATAGGAGTTAGGGGTACTGCGAAAATGCATAATAGTATATCGGATAAAGCCAAGTTCGTTATGAAGAGGTTGGTAACTGTTTGCATGGCCCGATTGCGAAACACCACGAAACAGACCAGTACATTGCCGAACACGCCCAGCACGAAGATGATCGTGTAGAGAATACAGAAGGCTACTTGTACGTATTTGACGTCGATGATGTCCGTGGTACGATTCGATTTTGATTCTTCTATAACTTCGACGGACTCTCCTGTTAAGGTTTTCAAAATCAGGACGCCCCCGACGAAGTTTGAGTTGTTGAAATACATATCAGCTACGGCATTTTCGTTGAGTATTCTAATGGCGTCGTAGCTGTCCAGTTCCAGAAACAGCATGCCATGTACAGCATGCTATGTGTGAACGATGCTAGAAGGTACTTCGCACCAGTCCATCTGAGGAAGAAAGAAAAACACTATTTACTTTCTAATGATTTCATTACATTTCATCAAATATGTATTATATTATGTAAGATTCATTATTAATTCAACCGTTAGTTATCTCGTGAAACAAATAATAAAAGAACTTTTATAAAATCTCAATATGAAAATAGAATAAGTTAAATCTTAAGTAACTTTCTTTAGAAATTAATTTAAACATGTTCTTCTTGTGTTTTTAATATAAAATGGAATATAGAAAGCAGGCTATAATTTTCAAGTTAATAAATGTACAATGTGATTAATTAAGAATGAGTGACGGCGCATTATCTAATAACAGACTTGGTGAAAATGTCAACTCAAGGAACAATTATGTGATGTAAGATGGATTCTGCACAAAAGATTCTTATTAATCATTACCCAAAATATACCCTAAAATATCTTTGGAGAAAAAGAAAAGACTTCAAACTTTTGACTTTTCCATAGTCATCATATCGCTTCACTGGTTTGTTTTTTTTAGTAATACGGGGAAACTATTAACGTGCTGTCAGCGGTCCCGGGTGAGGTCCGGTGGTATGCAGGGCTTCAGGCACATAATTGTGTCCAGTACCCAACGCGAGCCATCAGCGACTCCCCCTGTAGCTGCCATGGGATTGCCAATCATTGGGACTTCTTAACTGCTAATCAGCCTGCTAAGGCACCACCTATACAGTGGGACTGTCCCGCACTACAGCTCAAACCGTTATTATAAACCCCCATAAATCGTCTTCGCCTTGAGGCGCCATGATTCTTATGACAGGAGTCCAAAGAGCAGTTCTCTCAATTTAACTGGCTTCACCCAAGATATGTGGGCTTACAATAGTCTACTGAGCGCTACCGATTTCCCCCACCACGCTTCAAACCTCGTCAATGGCCGCTGGGCACATTTCAAGGAAAGCCAAGAAAAAACTTTGTCAATTAATAATTCTCTTAATTAAAACGTTATCCAAGCTAAGTTATTCGGACAAGCTTCACGTAACATCGGCGCTATTTTAACGAACTTTGGTAATTTAAGGCCAGTCACAAAGTAAAGTACATGTCCAACAAAAGAATTTTTTTAATCATTCGACTTTTCAGTTTATCTTTTTTATCTTTGTTCAATATTCTATTTTCATTTTTTTATTATTTATATCAGCAAAATGTCTGGTTCGAGTCACAGATCCGATCAAAGATAATGTGATCATAGATTATTCAATTTACAAATTAAATTCCGGCGTCTGGGAGTTGGCAATTGTTATACCGTCTTTAACCATAATATTTTACTATACGGTATAACTCAAGATGCATATTATGTAACGGAGTGAACTACGTTTTTGTTGTTGCGTGGTGTCGCGAGGAAAAAAATTCTGCGATGATTCCGTTCATATGGGAGCCGTTTTCGATGGTTGTGTAGGTAATATTATGAGGAGTGTCATTTGTCACTCACACCATACTGCTACAATGCAGCAGCTATGATGTACCTTTTTAGCGGATCCCTTTTTCTGAGATTCCGATTGTCTATGGAGAAGTATCTCGTATCATTCGTCTCGTATCCTCTCCTCTCCTCGTATCGTCATCAAAAGGCCTGACTGCTCCAGTTCCCACTTGTAATATAAAAACAACAAAACATGATGTCTTTCTTAAGAACTGGTTACAAAAAATGAATGGAATTTGGTCGTTTCTATTGTAACGTTCTAATTCCTGAGACAATGTCGCGATCATAACGCAAGCAATTAACTAAATTGAATTGAACATAAGAATGGTAAGCTGCCATTAATTTGCGACTACATTAATATCTGTTTTACGAGCGAAATGTTTTCGTTACTATTACAACTTAATTGAACAGATCTCCGTCAGAGGCGGCAGCGAAGTGAAATTTCAGTCACTTTTTAATGTATTTTATGGAAGAGGTAGTGCGACACTGCATGCATGAGTCCGAATCGGGCCGGCATGACCAGGGAGGTGACCTCTCGCTTCACGAGACCATCGTAAAGTGACAGCTATGCTGTCGCTTTCGTGCGGTGTGTGAGTAGCCGGTGGCCCATGGAGTTGGGAGGAGGATGGAGGGTAATGTATCTGTTTATCTCTATGAGGGTATGTATGGGCATCGGTAGTCATGAAAAAGGCTCCTATTGCTCGTTGGCCATAAACAAATACAAACAAGCAATTTTTAACATAAACATAAGATAACATCAAACACATTATTTATACATAAAATTGTGGAACAGTTGATATCAAACGTTAGACATGTGAAAAAATATTCCCTTGGTGATATAATAAGTCAAACCGGGTCGAAATTCTTGGGGAGTTTGTCGCTCACAAATATCACTGATATAAAACAAACAAGTATCGTTAAGTTTGTTTGTGTTCTCATCAGAGATAAGAAAACAATTACAACGCAATTCCTAATATGGACATTGATACTTAGTAGAAGCAGTAACGAAACCTAAAAGTCTGCAGGCCCATTACAAAAAAGACAACGAAAAATTGTTGCTTTTGGCCAAGACGTTTCAATTTCCCTAGGCGTATACAAAAAATGTGTCTTACAAGCCAACCTTCACCTGAGGGGCAACTAAATCAAAGTAATTTATAAAGTTACGAAGTTTTAATTACTTTAATATTATATTATCAACATGCTACTTCCTCTTGCTTATATTTATATTGTGACTATTGTTATTATCACTATCAAAAACTGCCAGACGTCCACTGTTGGAAATAGGTATTATAATATTAATAACAATTTGTAAAGTCTTTTTGGTTAAGGACAACACACTCCTCGCTTCAAACAAATAATGCATTTCCACTGTCCAGATATGGCTAGCTAAATCTAAACTTCTAAAACCTTTTCTGCATCATATGCGAAAGACTTTTGCAACAAAACACTTTATTATTAACAAAGATAGCAATTTAACTAGTTTTACGGGTTAGCAGTGACAGTATTAAAATTTAAATAATATTTATTCCAATAAAGTGTTAAAGATAGAATAAAATAATTTGAAAGTTTGAAATCTAAGATCACTTACAGCACTGTAATATGAGGCAGCACTGAGGTGTAAGGTATCAACAAAGGAACGAAGAAAATAGAAAAAAGTAATTTTGATATTCGTAAAAAACAAAATGATAGTATTTTAATGGTTATGACGCACGTAAAAAATAAATCATCACAAATCTCCGGCGCGCCGCATGCAGCGAACGTTACGTAACTACAAACAGTTCCCGTACGCACCAGCTGCCTTTCATTTTATTGGACCATTATCCTGTATCTATGTTAGTAAATAAAATAGCGTGTACTTTTTTATCGCTGATTCACTAATCAACGGGACATTCTAAACAACTGAACCGATCAAGCAGAATGGTATTCAAGCATGTATCACCTAGACGTCCACTAAAAAGGATTTTTTGAAACGGTATGCATTCAATAAATTGCCTCAAAAATATGGTTACAAGTTGTACCTTTGAAAAAAAAAATGCTATAATATATAGATAAGTTTTTATCGACTTATACTCCAAACTGATATGGTAATTAGTCATTTAAAAGCTTTCTTTTAGTAGTCCATAATCAGTGATAACTCATGTGCCCGTAGAAGATTACACTCCGACGTGATAATAACGAAGAAATACGCTTCAAACTAGCTACGCCACGAGATTTGACTTTCATAGAAACGAAATCTTTGAAAATCCTTCCTTCTTAGTTGTCTGGGGTATAAAATCTGTCTCTATGCAAATTCGGGCTGAATCGAACGAGTTTCATTTGTGTTTACAAATCAGTCTGTCAGTTGGTCGGTCCGGAGATCTTCCTATAAACATACACAGACTTTGAATAATCGCTTCCGCTCCTCATCGGCATCACCGAGACACCTGGTGAAGAGTTTTACGTCCATAATAAACCGGCGCAGGAAATAAACTCCGCGACGCACTCGCTCGCACCGCTCACGTACCAACTGAAACATTTCTAGTTTTTACTTCTAACTATTGTTCTTTTTTTATGTTATAGGGAGGCAAACGAGCAGTTCATGACTATGCGCCCATAGACATCCGCGTAGAGATAAACAGATGAGTTTCCCTCCTTCATCCTCCCACCTCCATGGGCCATCGGCTACTTACACACCGCACGAAACGCGACAGCACGGCTGTCACATTACGCCGATCTCATGTAAGCGAGAGGTGCCTCCCCGGTCGTGCCGGCCCAATTCAGCCACGTGTATGCATGCAGCATGACCTACCTAGTATATAATATAAATAAAATTTTTCACATTCCTTTTATAATAGTTTATCATATTGGCTCCCATTTCATCCACTTTAGTTGAGCTCCATATTTTCACCCCCGTAATTAGTATTATTTTCAACCGGTTAGATACATAGAGAGGTTTGTGTTTTAATTTTATTTGCTGACAGTTTTGGAAAGTGCAGCAGCCAACTTTTAATTAAACTGCAAGCTTTGTGCGGTCTTGTACTCTTTTTTACTTTCCACCGACGTATCAACGTAAAAAACATTACTCTTAATTAAAATTAATAATTAAATTATTATAAAGTAAGATATAAAACTGTAACGATCCATGCAGGTGCACATACAATCACGTTCCCTGGTTCATCTCACGAGAGGAAATCACTCGGAAGGTAACATTATAATTAGTTGAACTTTAACGGCCGGCAGTTCCAACAAGATTGTACAATTCACGTGTGGAATTTACGTCCTGCCCATCTTCTGTTAATGTGCTCGTGTCTTAACGAGGCCGTGTTGCCATGGCTACGGGTTCGTAACTCCCTAATGTGATAGCGTTGTAGCGCAGGAGCCCGTGACGGGAAATACAAGCATTTGCTATTTAATGTGTGATATCTTTCGTCTCGACTGCTAATTTCGAAGAGGGGAGAAAATGTGACAGGAAACAGGAAAAGCGCGCGCTATTTCATTTGAATATGGATATAAGTTGAATATAAATGATAATGTAAATATGAGAATAAAAACTTCTTGCTGATCTTTTTTCATGCTTAAATTTTAATTTATGTCGCTGTGAATATGGTCAATATTTATCCTTGTGATTAAAAAGCTCAAAAATAAATTGGGCTCATGTTAGCGAATTCTCAATTTTATTGTGGGATAAGCTGACCTGGCCTCTCGTTACCGCGGTGATAAAAACACTGCGGCCAGTAATCCACATAAAATATCGTCCACAGAGTATGTACTATAGAGAGGACAAAGTTACATATTAAAATCGGTCCAGATGTTTTTGAGTCTAGCCCGAAGATACACACAGATATGACACCAGATTTTATATACATATTAAGGTTTCCATGTCATATTATAATTTAATATTATATGTGGCGACTGTAATGCTCGTCCGTTTTAATTGTAAGCGGCCTTGTAAGAGGTCATGCTGCAGAATAAGCTTCCCAGGGAGGAACTTCTGAAATTCAAAGTGATTGCTTTCACCAGATACCTTTTAGAAAGGAGTAGTGTAGTGCTATAATTATATTTTAAAATATTTAGTTTTATTCAATTTCTAAATGTACTTATTATTTTTCACTTAATTAGTCAGTTACCATTTAAAATCCATCCAAAATCAAAATATTTGATTGCATATTGCTTTACTAAAAATCTCACATATAATTATGCAGATAAACTTTCAGTTGTTATAAAATAAGAAATGCCTGGCAGTCACAGGCTCCTGTTCTATTTTATCAGCCATTGAACATTGATCTCTACGTGGGTATAATAAGGAAATGTGGTGTGAAAATGGAGGTTTTGTGCGAAAGGCGCTGATGTAATGGTGTATGATTTACAGATTAGATAGCTAGATATTCTTTATTTTATGTGAAGAAATATAGAAATTTATAAGATCTATAGTTAATTTGTAGAAATTACAACTTATAAAACGATTTAATGTACGCAGCATACGTGTTAACTGAAGTGAAAAAAATTTGATAAAATAATAAAAAATAATTGATAAAATTTAACATTTCATTGTCTGTGACATTGTTGTGGACATTCATTAAATAATTACTTTATCTTATTCTGCCTTATACGTTATAGGGTATTTTAAGGTCTAAAGTAAAGGAACCTGGCAATCAAAGCCTATTTATTGGTGAGGACCGACATCTACAATCAGACCTCCATCTCTTCATCATCATTTTCAGTCCATCCAATGAGCCCAAGGGTTCTGGACAAATCGCTCGAAGCTCCCTGACATCGCTCCCATCCCCCATCCCATCCCTGACGTCACTCGACGCTGATCATGTTTGAGCGAGAGGAGAAACTTCAACTTTTTGACATCAACTGTTGTCCAAAATATTGCTTATCACGCAATATAAGTGTCAGCGGCTTATCTGCGTGTAAGCAATAGCTCGTATTGATTGTCGTGTGATAACCGCTATCGCTATCGCTAATGGTGTTCCGTGATAGTTTGAACAGCGCGCCATGTAGTAGCCAAACAAAGACCTGGCCCGTCTGATTGCATGTGACGTCATCGGGCTAACCTGACTTGCCAAATAACGCCATTTTGTTGCATAATAATAATAGAAACTTAGTAAGGGGTAGGGCCACCCTGCATGCATGTAGCATGGCGTGCTATGGAAGAGATCTATTTCTGGCAGTAGATAATAATAATGACCTAGAAAGTACCTCTCGCTTACACGAAACCGGCCAGAAGTGACAGATGTGCTGTCGTGTTTCTTGAAGTGCGTAAGTAGTCGGTGGCCCATGGGGAGAGGAGGAAGGAGGGCTCTGTACGGAGAAGTGCGGAAGAATACGCGGAAAATGTCTGTGTCGTTTGCCGCTTTATACTATGAAAAAAAAAATATCGTTCTTGATTAATTTAGGCGAGAGCAACTAATTGTAGTGCAGGCGTGTGCGCGCAGATTCAAGTGCACTTTCTACATCCTCATTATCTTGGCCAGTATGAGACAGTAGCTTGACAGAACTGGAAACACCACGCGCACGTCCAACGGCTTCACGAGTTCTCCAGGGCTTGATAATGATTTATCACTGCTAACTTCCTGACTCTGCTATGTTATCGACAATTGAAAAATCTTAATTAAGCTTATTGAACGCGCCTGCAAAGCCTCGAGTTTTGCTGATGTCTATGGGCGGTGGTAGTCATCTACCAACTGCACGTTTGCCCCTTATCCTATAAAAAAAAATTTTAAAGTTTTGAATTCTCAATTACATACCTACTGTTCATAATACGACTCGAACCTAGGACATTACATGGTAGAACATGGTTACCACTACACAACTAGGCAGCAGCGGATGAAGTTCGATACGAGTCCTAGCATTCCTTCTATGGCGTAGAGGATCACTTACGCAGGGGTTTTTAGCGGGTAAGAATTCCACATAACCTGGCTGCTGTTCCCCCGTATAGCATCTAGATATCTTTTGAAGATTTTCCCCTGCATTAAAAAAAAGACAACTAGATAGCCAATAGGCACATCCACTCGTCAGGATTACCAACGAGAGAGACGTTCTTTACGATTCTTAAAGCTAGTGGTGATGTTAATGATGTTCCAATGAACCGTATGTAACTCTATCTTTGTAAATTATTATTCCTGATTCAGTTGGAGTTTTCAGGCTCAATTTGATATCGGATACCGGTATTATTGGGAGGTGAAACGGCCAAAAACATTAAATATTCCTTGTTGTATTCTAAGAAACCTGTTGTTTTTGATTGAAATTTAATATATGAAGAGTTTTCAAGTGGAAAATATGGAAATTATAGAATAATATAATACCTGAATTTGATTATACTCCGAAAACTTCATGTTAAAGTTTATATTAATTTACATTTGGGTAGAAAGACATCCTTGCATTAGCACGTACTCATGCAAGTGGCAACAGTTCGCTAGTTTCCACGTTCACAGAAACAAGCCTTTGTCGAACAGTGAAAGATTGATGATGACGCTGAAGTAACAAGCACTGTCCCTCAAAAATCAGCCAGTGTGTGATGTTATTGCTACGCGTAGATTGTTTTATTTGAAGCTTGTAGCTTGTTTTGCTTGATGCTTTGTTGCTTTTGGAGTATGATTAGCGCGATGGTACTGTAGCGGGTACACGGCGCACCTCACCCCAGAGGTCGAGTAAGTTAATCTAAATGCTATATGTAATTCTGTTACAAAGCTTTAATAGGTTCCTTTTTAAATAAAATGTATATTATAATATTAAATATAGGACGAGGTAGTGCAACACTGCATATGCTTGCATGTAGCCGAATTGTGCCGGCACGACGAGGCACCTCTCCCTTACATGAGTCTCGTGTAGTTGCCAGTGGACCATAGAGATGGGAGGAGAAACGAGGGCAGCGCATTTGTGCCTATAGCCTCTATGCTAGACTCTGTGCGGTCGTCTATGGGCGTCGGTAGTCATAAAAATGACTCCGACTGCTCGCTTGCCCCCCAATAATATAAAAAAATAAGTTCGTTGTCTAGTAATAGTGAGACAAGTCCTTTCAGTACTCAGCGCAATGCCAGGCAAATGTTGTATAGTAAGTCCATAGATTATTATTATTGATGAACTCAGGTTACAAGAGCGTAATATATTAGGTGTTAGACGAAGAGCCAATTGTTTCTGTGAACTACTGTTACTATACAAAACTAAACCGAATAATTCTGTCCCATTTTCAAAAAATTGTACTATGAAATGCAGCGTTTTTATTTATTTATTTATTTATTTAACAGTTTATGTACACGGAAAAATCAACAAAAAAAAAAATAGTTACATAAATTTTGGTACAAAGGACCTGCTTATCCCATTATGGGATTTCTACCAGCAGTCCTACTACAGGAAAATGCATGGTGTATTGCAATATTAATGTGTA
>LUGF01017216.1:339750-350998 GCA_001625245.1 Calycopis cecrops | reverse complement strand
GATGAATACATGAGCGAGGACATGAAAGTACCATCGTTTGGCGTTCCACAGGGTAGCGTAATGGGTCCTACCCTATTCTTAATTTATGTGAATGAACTGTGTAATATAAAACTAGAAAATGCCCAAATATTTTCATATGCCGATGACACCGCTGTCGTTTTTTCTGCAAAAAGCTGGTGTTCTGTCAAACAAATCGCTGAAAATGGCATGGCTGTATTAGCTGATTGGCTGAATAATAATTTGCTATCTTTGAATATATCAAAAACCAATTATATGTCTTTCAGTATTTACAATCGAACACAACCACCCCCAGATTTTAAATTGAGAATCCACACATGTGATATGCAAAATACGGCAATCTGTGATTGTAAGTTTTTCATTGAAAAAGTTTCCAACGCAAAATATTTGGGTGTGATTCTTGATCAAAATTTAACATGGTATCCACATCTCGAACAGGTAATAAATAGAATTCGAAAATTAAGCTGGATCTTCAAGACTCTTACAGCCTTATTAATAAAAATCGCTTATTCTAAGGATTTTCCGATGTTACACTATGAACAGTTATTCGTAAAACAAGCGAGTAATATCTTCGATAAAAAAATGTTATTAATAAACAGAGAATAACGTAGATATAGCTATACATTCTTTACAACGGATTAAAAGCGTGCAATATGGCAACACACATGTTTTAAAAATAAAAAAAAGAGTCATGAACGAACTGAAGAATGAACAAGTTGGTTGAAAGTGACAAATGTCAAACTACAATACGAGCCCATCTCGAGTCTCGACTCTCAGACCTCAGTCTCAAGTTTTAGAAATTTAATATTTTTAATTACAAATTAAAATAGTATTATCTAAGATAATTTTTCATTCGACATATTAAAGAACTATTAAAATGCATACAAGCATGGAACCAATTACCAAAGATAACCAAAGATAATGAAGAAAACAGGTTATTAAACTTGACAGTTTTTGTGTGAACTGTGATACCTATTTAAATATTGATAATTATCGTGGTCGATAAAGTACCTAAATGTTTGAATGTTTTATTATTTTAGAAATGCTTAACGCACAGTGCAAAGAATACCTATGCGCAATTTTTCTTTAATAAATCCTTGAACATTATCACAAACAGATAAATCCGCGGGAAAAGTCCACAATGCCGAAGTATGCTAATAAATAAATGCCCTATTTCTGTTATTAACCTAGTTTATAAAAGAAAAGTTAACAATATTTAGTAACTTTTTAGTTATTTATTTAAATTTACATCTATCGCGCTTATAGAAAAAGCGTACAATAAACAGAGATATATAACACAATAAACAGACATAACAAAAAGTTTTTGTGAATAAAAGTAGCTTTTAGTAAGTACTTATATAAAAATAAAACTGTCTAGATACCTGTGTGATCTACAATGTTCAATAGTGTCTAGTGTCTGCGAACAAAGTTTATTTAGATTTTAATAAAGTAATACAACATATTTAATGTTTCATGTATGAAAAAGAATGTTTAAATGTGTTACTGATTGTAGTTTAATTAGTAAAAAGGGAGACTTATTGTCATACTTCTGTAACCTAACTGCTAGATATGAAATGTATTTTATACTTACTTAACATTATCTAGCAACCAATATTTTTTAAACAATATATTTATTTACAAGACAAGAAGAGCAATGTTAATAACGTAGTTACAGTAAATAGTATAAAAGACGAGGCAAATTTGAGACAAATATTCAATTAATATGAATGCCTACGCTGAAAATTTAAATGGATGTATACAATATATCTGTCATTTTAAAAGGAAGATTTTAGGTTAATAAAAAATAAAGAAGAGTACAAACAAAAACAATTGTTTATTAATATAAAACTATATTATATTACCTCAATACATATAATTAAGTATGTAAATATCAAAACTAAATACATGTAATTGCAATTTACAAATAATACACCAGCTATAAGTATTAAATAAATTAGAAGACATAAAACAAAGAAAAACAATAATTATAAACAAATCTAAGCATACAAATCTATGTATACTTATGCTTTATAAATATTATATTACATCATACAATAACAACACTATTAAATACACGAAGAAGGTGATAGCAATCTGTATGGTACATTGCTAACGCCTTAACACATTCAATTAACAACAACCTTAGAGGAAACTTCACAAGTACCTACATCTGCTAAGAAAATAAGCATTATTAACTCTAATTATTTGTATTTTGTCATGTTTTTTAATTTCATTGATGAAGGCTGCTCATGCTGAATTTCCTGAAATGGAGTTATATATTGGATGTGACAAATAGTACATTGTAGATTCCATAATAAAATCTATAAGATAAATTTGTTTGATATAGTATATTTGTAATTCTTATTACTTACTTGATTTAATCTATTACATTTAATTTAATTAATATATTTTATTATAATTTCATTAAGTAATAAGTGTACCTACCTAACTCCTTGTTTTTTTTTTGTTTAATAAAAATCTACTAAAGTAATTGTTTTTATTTAAAGTTTATATGCATAAATCTATAATCTAAGTAGGTAAAGACAGTGGTATTTTAATAAGTTTAATAAATACAATAGCTGTTTTTCCTTTCTTGTTGACAAAATATACACAAAAAGCATGCGTAGCTCATTTCCAATTGAATTGATAATTAGAAAGTTTTAAACATCTGTGAAACTAAAGCTTATAAATTAATATGTTTGTAAGAGTTTGCCCGGCACAACTGGGGAGAGACAACTTGGTTACCGTTGCGAAGTGACTGTATCAATTTGGACTTAACGTTGCAATATAGTAAGCAGCTGAATTGAACCTACACTAGGAGGGACTGTCTCTTACTTGTATGATGTTATCGCAAACTCAGCTCTTTAATCGCGTTTCGTGTGGTTTTTGTTTTAGCTGCATGCATGTAGCGTTGCACTACCTCTTACTGGATTTTTACAGATGAACGACTTGGGTATCAAGAGGTAGTATTGAGGTTATTTATTATAGTTTTATAATAATAAACAATTGTTTTTGTTTGTAATCTTCTTTATTTTTTATTAACCTAAAATCTTCCTTTTAAAAATGACAGATATAATTTAAACTGTATACATCCATTTTAATTTGCAGTGTAGTCTTTCATATTAATTGATATTTTCTCAAATTTGCCTCGTCTTTTATACTATTTTTACTGTAACTTTACATTGCTCTTCTTGGCCTGTAAATAAATATACTGTTTAAAAAATATTGATTGCTACATAATGTTATGTACTTACTTATGTATAAAATGCGTTTCATAACTAGCAGTTAGGTTACAGAAGTATGACAATAAGTCTCCCTTTTTACTAATTGTGCTACAATCAGTAACTCATTTTTTTTTCTTACATGAAACATGAAACATTAAATATGTTGTAGGTATTGTTTTAATAAAATCTAAATAAACTTTGTTCGTAGACACTAAACACTATTGAACAATAAAGATCACACTGGTATAGATAGACAGTTTTGTTATTATATACTTATTAAAAACTACTTTTATTCACAAAAACTTTTTGTAATGTCTGTTTATTGTGTATACCAATATAACTCTATACTATATAATTATCAAAAGACGACAAACGTGTAAAATTTAATGTTATAATTGTAAATATAAGATACGTTCTCCATGCTTATACAATCGTTAAACCATGTGGCGCGAAGTAATAAATTTTATTCAGTGACTTGTTTTGGTTTTGCTTATACCATCGTTATTATGTGTTTATTAATAACGATTTTTATTATGTCGAGGTAAGTCCTTAGAAAAAAGGTATTCTTTCTCTATTCTCTGTTTATTAATAAGGGGGATAATGTGGCAACTAAATAAATATATTCGTGTCGAGTCTAAATTGCGTCGATTCCGCGAGTCGGCCATCAAATTATTATTTGTCAAAGCAAGGAAGATGAAAGGGAGCTGACAAAACATGTAATAAATCTAATACGACCGACACATAAGGTCCAAGCGGCCATCACTTTCACATCAACAAAATAAGCATGTGGAGGAGGAAGTTCTCCAGTGAATTATCCTCATCTTTTTACGTTTTTCACTCTTAATAATGAAATAGACATTTTAATGTGTGGGTGTGTTGTTTTTGTATTACAACGTACTTGTAAGGACCATGATAGAATAATATGTTATTACAATACGACCCACTCTAGTAGACTTCGCTTGTATAATAAGTTTTTTGTAATCTAAGGTCTACAAGGGAGACATTTTTTGATTGAAACAAAATGTTTGCAAATAATTATATGCCAAATTTCATACAAATTTATTTTTTAATTTTTGCGTGAAAACAAAAAAGTTCATATTACAGATTGTCGTATTAAATAAATGTTAATACATTCTACGATTTAAGACTCGACTAGATTACTATTTATTTATATTGTGTATGTGTGACTACCTCGTCGATCTCGTCTTATCTCGTATTGTTAGGGTTCCGTAGCCAAATGACAAAAAAGGTTCCGCCTTTAAAGATTCGTCAAGTCAGTCTGTCTGTTTGTCCGTCCGTCCGTCAGTATGTCACAGCCATTTTTTTCCGACACTATTGGGCCTTCGTAGTTGAAACTTTGTATGTTGATGTATTCTGTGAACCGCTATTCGGTTTTTAATAAATAAATCAAAAAATACAAGGGGCATTCCATACATAGAACTGAATTTAAAAACATTCTTTTTATCCATCTTATATGTGAGGGGTATTTATAAATAGGTCATAAAAATGCCATTAAGGTTACTAAAACAATTTTTCGTTAAAATCAATTGTTTGAAAGATATACGCTTCCAAAGTGGAAAAATGAGAGCCTTTCCTCTGACTTTTTAGGTTTTTCTCACTCTCTTAGAGTGAGAAACCTAAAAAAATCTATCTAAAATATATCCTGTAGATCTCAATGAAAACTATCAACGAAAATTGGTTTGAGCTAGATATCATTATTAGTTTTTGGGAAATAATACATTTGCAAAAAATGCAAATACGACACACAATGCATTTGTATGAACGACAAAGTCACAAAGACACCAAGTTATTTTATTTTCTGGTAAAAAATGTCGCCCTATCCCTTTCGTACGCACGGAACCCTCGGTGTGTAGTCGGACTCGCGCTTTTTGTAATATACAAACAGGTGAATAATATTAAAAAACCGATTGGATCCAAGAGTCTTTATTAAGTAAATACAAACAATCCAAACGCGATAGGTGAGATATATTTTATTAAACAGTTTCCATCACCATCCTGTCATCTGATCTTCACATCAAAATAATTTTTAGTTGTCATCCGATTTACGATTATCCGAAGCAGGAAGTGGATTAACTCAACTCGCAGGATTTCATTACGTGCCCTTTGATGAGCTGCTGATCTGAAGACCAGAAGATCTAAGTCATGAAAACTGCATCTTTTCAGCTCTATAGATAACAGAGAAGTTTTCATTTTAAAAAATGTTAAAAGATTTTTAACATTTTTTTGATTTCATTATAAACACGCATCGAACAGAGGATTTTTGTTATATAGTAGGTATAAGGGGGCAAGTCGAAGCCATTTCTGATTACCGACGCCCATAGACGTCCGCACAGAGGCTTTACAGATGCGTTGCCCTCCATCACATATATCATTACACACCGCACGATACGCGAAAGCAGAGCTGCCACTTTATGCCGGTGCCGTGTAAGCGAAAGGTACCTCCCAGGTCTTGCCGTCCTATTTCAGGTGAATGCATGCAGCGTGACACCTTTTAGTAAAATATGTAACCTTATAATAATACTAGATAGTAGTGTAAGTACTCCGTTTGGACTAGTTGTTATTAAATATGTAAGGAAGAGTGTGAATTCACAAGAATGTAATATTAATATAGGAAGTAAATAGATAGTATAATGTGTATGCATTTTAAACTGGACCGCCCAAGCTATTTCTCGCCGTTTATCATATTCTAAGCGGGAAGAGCCATGTTTTCCTGACAGCCATCTCCTACAGACTTACAAGGGAAAACATATTCAAGTGTTGTTTTATTATGGCCTAATAAATAGGTCATCTATATTTCTATCTAAAATTATCTATCAATATATTTTTTTATTAGCTTGGCTTGATTTTGACGACAAATTTGTAAACGATATGCTAATAATTATGATGCTAATGTTATCTATAGGTACTTAAAATAAAACAGTAAAATCCGTGTGTCTGTACATTGAATATATTTACGAAAAACTAAATGGGGGGTGATGTTAAAATAGTATTATATATTATAACACTTTTCAATGTTTTTTGTTTTTTTTTGTCTGTCTATTTGTCCTCTGGACAACGGACAAACTACTGGATGGGTTCGAATGAAACATTTTATGGTGTTATAGATAATAAGCCTGGTCAACATTTAAAATACTTTTTACTGCGGTAAATATGCTCATTCCTACGGGAGATTCAGTAAGTATATTTTACCCGTCGGTTTTGAAAATTTGAAAGAAGCAAACAATAACAATTTAGTAACAAATTCGTCATCATTCAAGATGTTGACGTGGAGTTTGTAAAATTTCTATTGCAATTTCTTTACGTAAAAAGAAAGTTACACTTGCGGATATAATAATCCATACTCCACAGTAAGCCACAGTGCCATGCTGCCTTGCAGCTTCTGATTACATAAAGCAGCCGAAAGTGACAGTTATACGGTGGCGTTCCGAGCTGTTTGTCAGTTTTCGGTGGCCTGTTTGGGGTAAAAGAGGGAAAATTATTCTATTGTTCGTTTATCCCCTAGCAGGTACCAAAAAAAGTTCAAAAATATTTTTCAATTTTTATTGGAGTCAAAGAAGCAGTTGAAGTGTACATTTAATTTGACTGTGGGGCAATAAGGCTAACCAGATAAATGATAACATTTAATTAAAAACAATTAATTAAAATCTTGAAAATATATATATATACATATAATATATTTTACGTTTGTATATTATTTAAAAGTACCTATAAAATAATTAACATGTAAAATTATTATTTACGTAACCATATTAACATATTAATTTATTGTTAGTATAAAATATCCAATGAAAGAAATAGAATTATGTTCTCAACAATTTGCATTAAAATATAAACGTATTTTCGAGGCCGAGGGAGCGAAGACCACAATGTAATGCATAAACAGCAGAATAGGCTATCACAACAAAGGTCAACCATTTATCTTTGCATAGCTGCTGCTGTAATGTGCTGAATTACGAGAACAAAGCCAGAACAATGTAGGCTCCAAATAATTTTATGTTTCTTTAAGGGTACAATAAAGAAAAGAGGCAAGAAGAAAATTACGAAAGTGTAACTTTGTAAAAAGTTACCTAAGTAGATATAGGCCTTTTGTTATAGCCTGCTTTAGACAGTCTGTTTATTACATTTATAGTTATTTTGGTACAGATGCGCTGCCCCCTACCTCCTCCCATCTCTGTAAACTTTTAAATGCGTTGTGAATTCACAAACAATGTAATATTACTTACTCTACACGATCAAAATAGTTTTTTTCACTAAATCCTTTTACCTTTCCCTAGTCGAAATTGCTTGCAAATAGACGCTTTTAACCTCGCAGAACTCAGGAGATAAATCCTTCAACCTTAATGGATTATGTATATCCTTCATGTCGTTCTTTTGTAAGGAGTATGCCCATGATTGGCCCCTGAATAGCGGCCGTAGGAAGTGATACGAATTGATCATGGCCTCATTCATCCTCCTTTCATCCCGTAGGCGGTAGCACAGAGCGGATGGAGGGATTACGTGCGAGCTCCTAAACCACTAAGTCACTCAATTACAAATCTTGTAAGGAATTAAATGAGAGGCCATTTAGTGAGACTTTCGTGAAATGGAATTGCTGTAGCAGACTAACTGAAGCGCTGGCGTCACGTGCGCTAGTGATGCCGCTCGATAGGCTATCGATAGTGCCGCAATAGTGATCGATAGGACTATCGATACTATCTATATTTTTGATGATTTACAATAGTATCGATAGTATATATCTTTGATGGTCGCTGTACTATTGGTAGTTCCACTATCGATAGTACCGATAGTTTTTGGATGATCGATAGTTATCGATACTATCGATAATCCTATCAATATCCCAACAGATTTTCTAGATCAACTACCGATAGTGGAACTATCGACGGTCGGCACCGCTAACGTGATGTTGATAGTTGAAGATCTGGATATAGGAAGACGTAAACTTAATATGTAACGTAAAAAATCTGTCAATCAAAATCAAAGATTACCACTGTAGCCCAAATTCGGCTAAGCGGGGTTTCTCCTGTAGGTACTTCTAATTTGTATTCCGCCGGCGTCAGCCTCATCTGACGACACAAATACCTCATACATACTAATTAGTTTGTAACATCAATTAATCCACGCCGTCGCTCGCGTTTTGTTGTAGCTTCATTCTTCTGCAATAAACTTCAAGTCTGTGTTTGTAGTGTTTCGGCGGCCGACCGGTGACGTCACGCGGGAAGTCGTGGGAGTGTTTACAAACAAACAGACGGATGTGTGTGTCATACATGTTCATACACGGTTTGTTGATTTTTCATATTTTTAATAAATCCAGTAGCTTTCTCGATTTTTACAAGCAACATTATTATACTTTTACGTCTCTTTTATGTAATTAAATAAACGTATTTTCTTATTTCTTCTTCTTTTACTTTATATTAATTAGACCATTACTTGTATATACTAGCATAATACTATATAGAAAGGATTTAGTGTCAATGTAAAAAATTAAAAAGTTCAAAAATCCAGGTTAGTCTATTAAGTACTCTTACTTACGTACTTAGTCTAGTAAAACCCTGTCACAATAGCTTTCTATGACGAGTCAAAGCAATAATATGGAATTTCAAAAATATAAATTATGACAAGGTACTAAAGTGTACTAAAGTAAATTATGAAAAACTACTCGTGACTGTACTTATCCGCTAAAAGAAACGACCACCGAGATCAAAATTAGCCATCACCCGTGACAATTTGATAAAATCGTCGTAGCGTCCGAGGGAAATGATAAAACTGACTCGGTCCGATACGCTGCGTATTTAAGTTTTAATCAGGAGAAAATAAGAGAATTGCGAATTGAATCCAGATTTCGTACCAAAACAAAGACAGATTGTGTAAAATTGCAGTGAATTATACAGTCAACAAAAAGTCCTGCTGCAGTGTACCACGGAAATGGCGTGTTTCATACACGTATTTCATATGTACCTACAATAACCACTTCGACTTTACAGACGCCCGAAGTCTCCATGTAGCCTAGTACCATCCATCCTGTATTATATACTAGCTGATGCCTGTGACTTCGTTCGCGTAGCGTAGTAATATTATAATCGAAGTGATTTGTTATTGTTTGCTTGCAGTGCGTCGAAATTCCGATTCCCCGTAGGAATGAACGATACTACTGCAGTAAAAAGTATTTTTGAAATCGACCAGGCTTACACCACAAAAAGTTTCATTTGAATGGACAAACAAACAAAAAGACAGACAAAAAAGTTAAAAAATATTGAAACGTGTTCTACTACTAATTGAGCGTCGCCAATTAGTTTTTGTAAATATATTCAATGTATAGACACACGGATTTTACTGTTTTATTATATTATGAAGATATAGATAGAAGACATACACATATTTAGTAAAAGGTATAATTTCTTCCCGTGGGCTCCGTTATTTATGATCGCGATGGTTTTATCTCATATATAAAAAAAGTCCGAACGCGCCCAAAAAAAAACGACAACGGAAAGTTTAAAGCTTCTCAGAAATGTAACAACTGCTCGGCCAAACAAACGTTTGCTCGTGAAATTGACGCAATGCAATATAAAACAATGGTACAAGGTCGTACCTCCACGCGAGGCACATCAAAGCGATGTTAATAAATAATATCGTCAAGATAGTTTCAACAATCCACAGATTTATCAAAGTTTTAAATAGATCAACGGGTTTTAATAATAAATAAATTTAGCGCGTGATTTGTTTCGTTATCGATATTATTCACGTGAAAGAGGATTTATGACTTGCTGTGAAATAGTTGAATATAACACAGCCAATAACAACGACTTATTTAAAAGAGTCTTGGTAGCAAGTGCAAATGGCAGACGGAGCGGCAAAGTTAGGAGAGTCGAAGGGAAGTCTAAGTGTTGGTTTTCTTTATTTTTTCTGATCGTTTCGTTTGGTGGCGCAACATTTGTGTCATTTATTAATGATCTACTGTTTTTAGTGTACCGCATCCGTTCTTGCAGCTGCCTTTACTTTGGCTGATCCCGGCTTTATGCCTAACGCCAGGATCGCCGTTTCCTTTACTAGGTAGAATGCTAACCTGCCACAAGTGTTGGTTAGCCGGTCCGCGGTGAGTTTAGTTGTCTTGCTCTTCATTTAAAGAGGCCTATCACGCCTAAGACCCTTAAGGGCTGGTAATGGTAATGGTGATAGATAATTATTCTATAATTATAACCTACTTCCAGATAATGACACTATGGCTTAGTGATAATCGCATTTTAATAAAGTCAATGGTGGTCACAAAAAATATACTGAGCGATGATAATGACGAGTGTCTGGAACCACGTGATTGAGGGAGGTTATTAAACGTGGAGTAAACAAGACAAGTATGTGAGGATCAAGACGCGGCACTTCTCTCTACCTTCTCCGGGAACTGGCGTGGAGACGTGTGTGGTGTTGTGCTGTGGGCAGCCATCAAGTTACACAACTCGTTTTATATCATCCTCACGCCAAAACTATCATCATGAAACTTGGTACACATATTTCTAGAGGTATTAGAAATGACAGGATTCTTTTTGTTACCAAAAAAATTAGAAGAGTCAAAAAATTATTATGGCAGATATAGGCTATTGCAGTAGTTGAATTGAATGTTCATTGATATTTATTGAAGCGCTGCAACGCAATCGAAGCCGCACGGAAAAGCTAGTCCATTATAATTAATTATGCAATCGTAACACGTATGATAATTGTGTTATCATTGTCATGACACAGAGTATGATTTTTAAGATAAAAGTTAAGAATCATACTTTGTATGATAACGATAATACAATTATCATACACGCTCGCTCGCGGCTGTATAATTAGTAATATTGAATAACGTCGATGTACGAACTTTACTCGATGTATTGTTAATTAATTTATCCATCATGATAGGATCGTGGGCGGGCTGTTTAGCCGTTTCAAGTTTAACAATATCAAATACCGGGGTGGCATTGTTGTGAATGTAGTTAGCGAATATCTCCCAA
>LUGF01017216.1:280436-300547 GCA_001625245.1 Calycopis cecrops | reverse complement strand
CAAATACAGCACATGTTATACAGAAGTATTCTTATCTTCTTATTGCGAGCCGACTCTCTCTTCAGCAATGAGAAAACTGACAAAGTGGATAAAATGTGGCACCTTATCGGCCGGCGGCGGCTGTGTGATAGGGAAAAGTTATGCCCCGATCGTGCCGACGCAATTCGAGTTCACTTCTTACTGAACCGCTACTTTAATATTAAGCCATTCATATTAAAATGAAAAAGAAAGGTTTTCGAGTGGCGGTCCCGCTTCAGGAGACGTAGTGCTGGAAGACCTCCAGCCCGGTCTACTGAAGACTTGGTCAAGGAGACGGGAAGCTGGTTTCGAGTCGTTGGCGGCCATGGTCCGTGACGCGATGATGGCGCTCCATGGAAACGGCCAAGCAGTGAACATCCTCCTAGTGATGATGATGATGATGATATAACTGTACTCGTAGAAGCAGGTGGGACACAACTAGTAATACATAAAGACATTACGTACACGTTGCATGTAAAACGCGAATGATCAGTTTAATGCGGCATGTAAAAACAAACATCACTTTTATGCTTGTGGCGTGGCGTTTGTTGTTTTAGTTCTGTTAATTACGTTATAATTACCAATTTATATGTTCCACTCCCCAGGGATCGGTTTCAAATGATATAAACTTTTTGGCTGTTTGAAATTGTTAGATCGCTTCCGAGAATATTTGTGTGTCACGCAGTTAATGTTATTATGTCGTAAATAACCTATTTAGTAGCCGTCGTGTTTCTACAAATGGAAACGGGGGCCCACGGAGGTGGGAGGAGAAAGGAGGGCAGTGTCGGTAGTCATGAAAATGGCTCCGACTGCTCGTTTGTCCCGTATTCCAAAAAAAAAATAATGGTCCAGAAACATGCGTAAGAATCCTGCTTGTACATTCGGTTCTCTCTGCCTGTGTAATGGACCTCACCTGATAACCATTACGAGTGATCATCGTGACGCTGAAAGAAAATGTAAGAATGTTGCATGTTTAGAGTATCACAGTACAATCTGCTTCAGTCATTCTATCGAAATAGATTTGTATGTGTTACGTAGTATTCTAAAACTTTTAACTGCTAATAAAAGTTGTGGAGCTGTTCAGTCGGACGTACATGTGCAACTAATACAGTAAGTTTCTTACAACCGGGTTTGCGTTCCGTAATCACATTGATTCAAAGTTTTGTATAGCAATACGCTTACGTGCGACTTCAATCTATTCGGCTTCTCTACGGTTCCACAGCACTAGTTCAGGTCTGAAAAAAAATAGACGTAAGTGCACTTTTCCTAATTGTCCTTCTCTCACGAATCTTCCATGCCGTAAGAGTGGAACACAGTAAGTATGGATTATCGATGGGCGTTTGTAGCAATAAAAGCAATCGACTAAATCGAAAATTTTGCTATTGCGCATTCGATTGTCGATAAAGTAGTTGCTCGGCGCGATTTTTAGATTATTCGAATAACAATCGAACAATCGAAAACTGAAGAATGTTATACTACAGTACAGTCTGACGTAAAACAGAGAGGACTGAAGAATTACAAAGTCGAACCTCTTGCGTTATGGTGCGTGTGCTATGAGGTCGATTGTTATTCGATTACTCGAATAACCAAAAAAAAAACTCGTCGACGACCTACTACATCGAGAATCAATGCTTTTCAACAATCGCTAACGATATACAATCGAATAACGTCGATAACATTCGAATTTTAACGAATAAAAGGAACAATCGACTAATTTGATAACTTTTAGTACCTAGTAATCGCCCATCGCTAGTATGGATGTCTTAAGGTGTACACAGAAGTTGTCAGTGTAAATAGCAGCAGTGTAAACATCCAATTTCCAGTTTTATTGCATTACGCGATTTTCTATGACGTAACATAACATACAGTGCAGCAAATGTTTGGCCGCTGCTCACTCGTAAGTCGTATCAGGGGGTAAGGCGTTCAACACTTTGGCTGCATGGAAAATGGATGGATTGGCTCGTCTCTGTTCTGACCATAGATTTAGAATGTACAAGATACACAATGTCTGACATTGTGTATCTTGTACATTCGGAATCTATGCTTCCAGGCCAGGAAACATTGAAGTTACTTGTGCAATCAGTCAAACTGTCTCTAACATGTCTTTCAATTTATTCCAAGGTGAGTGGAGTTGGTATTGAGCCGACTCATCCATAAACCCCGAATGAATTTGTGATTTATACAGACAGTCGTCACTGCGCGTGCAAAATAGCTGTTTTTGTCGTCTACGGTTTTCAATGCAGGTTGTTCTTATTTCCATACGCATATACTGTAGAAACAGCTATGTGACTGACGCAAGATTTAGAGAGCTAACAATTGTAGATTTGTCATTATGTGACTTTTGCGATACTTACCCAGTATTTTGCTCTTAAAGTAAGGCGTGTAAAAGTACAGCTATTTTTACACGCCCAACGACGTTGTGACCTGCAATCAAACTTGGACCTCAGCGTGTGACATGTACACACTCAGATCACGAGGTACTAAGTTTGTTTGCCACTCGACTGGCGAGCCAGTCCCACATAGTACACATCATTTACGTCGCCTTTCCTATCACCGAAGCTGTCGTATATAGATTGCAATTTATATCCCGGAGATTAATCACATTATCCATTTCCATAAATGGAATGATTACATGAATAAAAACTGGGTCAAGTATGTAGACCAAATACTAGACTAACATTTGTTGAATTATTGACAGGACAATCAATTTATTTTTACAGAATAATTGATATCTAGTGTCTATAAATTATTACGTGATAAAAAATTATTCCGCGCTTTTGTAACAATAGCGCGAATATAGGAAAAATATATGCGCCAAAGCGTTAGTTTTAATATAAAATAAATTTTATTTAAATAAATTATAACTCACACTACAGAACATACACGCACACATTTCAAACAATATGATATTTTTATTTACATAAACGTTTTAAACTGTGAAACTTTTTCATTGAAACCTAATTTTGATCTGCTGACGAGTAATTAGATAAATATAGCAAAATAAATCATCAGTTGCACTCACAGCTTCGATCCCCGAGTATCCATCCCCTGACCCTGTAGCTATCAACATCAGTGATCCCGCCACAGCCGACTAACAAACGCCTTTCCCGGCGATATTAATTCTGCGAACTGTGACTTATCGAACATTAATAATGTAGCACCCCAGTTTCTCGTTATCCAATCCCAGCCAACTTCGTTAAGTGAATTCATTAAATATAAGAAACGTCTCGAAGCAAACGACAGCTCGTCTGGAAACAACCAGGTTAGCGTCTGACGTAAACTTCATCAACCGACCGGGAACGAGATTACGCTTTAACTTTTAATGGAATAAAAAAGGAGAGTTTGTTTACGCTAATATTAATAATACTTATCGTAGGCGTATCGCGCCCTCGGCGTTGTACAAAACATGACAACTTTGTCAAGTACAATAACGAAGATTGTTTCTATTTATTTTTCATTTATGGCGACTGACAAACAGTAGGAGACTTCTGATTATGACTGACGGCGGTACAGTTTATTGAGATGTGTCGCGCTCCTTTCCTTCTCCCCCCGGGAACTCACAAGCCGCACGAGCGCGGAGCTGCACATGCGGCGACGTCCTGCGAGGGTCCGTGCCGACCTCAGGTATTCTATTTGTAAAATATAGGTTATTTATAAATAATGTTATTTGTGTATAATCTTTGGATATTCTGGCTTATGAAAACGAGAAACTTACTAAAAATCACATAATTTCAAGGAGAGGTAAATAACTTACTGATTCCACAACGGACTGCTGTACACATTTCCGTATAAAGTTACTAATGTCCCCCAGCCGTTTTTCGACCGCGGAAGCCATCTCTTTAGAGACCAATGATTTGCTCAGGCCATGTTATAGTAGGTAGGTAACAAGTGAGTGAGCAGACATCTACGCTCCATTACCCTTATTCTGATTCCACCGGCAAGAAATCAGGCTCAAGACTGATTGCATGTAAACGCCTGACTCCAGGCCGTTATAGAAATTGAAATCTCGAACCTGCGCCGATTGGTGATTAGCGGTGCTTTTTAATAAGACCACAATGCGCCTGTCTTGTGGTCTTATTTGAAAAGTACGGTTAATGTAGGAGAACAATACAGCTATATAAGAGTCTACATTTGATTATTTATTTTATTTTATTTATGGTCTAGTGATGGATGGCCTCCAACCCGGGGGATTGATGACCTGGTCACAGTCGCGGGGAGCCGCTGGATGCAAGCTTGTGACCGAGACTGATGGCGCCCTCTGGGGGGCTACGTCCAGCCGTGGGCGTTTCTGGCTGGTGATGATGATAATACCCACCTTATCGCAACTTATCTCATGTGAACTTGTCACCTTATGTAAATGTAAATCGCCACACGCCATTATTTACGATCCGGATCAAAGGCTAATTTGTACCACAACAGTTACCGTCTTCACATTGTCTTAAATTATCTACCAGTCGTCTTTATTATGTTTCGTTTGTCCTTCAAGAAAATAAAAGACGCCATGTAAAAAAAGTAACAATTTATTTTCCTTTATATTTCGTGGAGACTTTCTCTCGTGGAAAAGGATTTTAGTTACAGATAAGGTTACAGCAACGTTATTGGTTGACTTATTGTACCCAATTTAGGAGTTGTTCTTTATGCGCAGAAAAACGTTACGCTAAAACATGGATTATTTCATACATTTAATAGTGTAATCCGCTTTTTTATTTGTTAACGCTATTTTCACAACTTTTTATTTAACTCTGCTGTTTGTTTACGAGGGACCAACATAAGGCTTCTTATTAAAACGAGTAACTTCTACCGACACCCATGAACATCTGAGTGAACGTGGTTTTTTTTATGGTATAGGGGGCAAACGAGCAGTCGGAGCCATTTTCATGACTACCGACGCCCATAGACATCCGCATAGAGTTTATACAGATACCCTTCTTCCTCTTTCTACCTCCGGCTACTTACACACCGCACGAAACCGGCATCACCTCCCCGGTCGTGCTGGCTTAATTCAGTTACATGCATGCATGATACCTACCTCTTCCTAATTCCTCCTGTTTTTACAATGTAAAATGAATAACAATGTACAATGTAAATTTTTTGGTTATCCTCATAAACGATTCACGTGAAAAATGTGAAGTAAATTACGCGGTTAGATAAGGAGTAATCCCCCAGGCTTACGGCGGTGCTCCGGCGCGGGCGCGTGTACACAAATATCGCAACAGTTAAGTCATGCTGTTCATCATCGGCGGGCTTCGTCCGCGCACTCGACACCATTCTCGATGATGAAGTACATACATGTTACTTTATAGGTATCTATACATATAATAAAATCGTAGGAAAGTCAAAACTGTACATTGAATATTTTTTTAATGAATACCTTCTTAGGGCGTGATCGTAAATCTATATCGAAGCCAAAAATATGTAGTTTTTTAGAATTTTTGTCTGTTTGTCTGTATGTAGATCCGGGCTAAACTCAAAAACTACCTACTGCATGGATTTACTTCAAATTTTGCATAAATATTACTAACAGGTCGGGGCAACATAATACAGGCTACATGTAATCACGCTGTCACCTACGAGGGATGAGATGGGAATGTTTCATTCGGAAGAAGTGAGAACCTCCATTTCTGAAATCCGAAATCCACGCAGGCGAAGCTGCGGGCAGACGCTAGTATTTAATACAGATATAGATAATACAGAATAAATATAGAGTGAGGGGCATCTACCTTCCCGATCGTGCCAGACTCGGCTGCAATACAGCATTTGTAATATCGTATATAGAACCTATACAATTCTAAAAACTGTAATTTCCATTTCGGCTTCGTTATAATTTCAAAAGCTACTAAATGAGCCCAATATTTAGAGTATTTAATTATGATCCGTTTATTTCACATTTCGCCCTTTTAATTTAATAACACGAACTTGAATTGCTCCCTGGAGACTTGTTGTGTAGCGCCCGAGGGGCTTCAATATTTCGTTATTTAATGTACATAACCTATTTAAATTATAATTAATTTATTATGAAAGCTATTTATTACTTCATAAAAGAAAGGACATTCTTTCATCTTCATGAAGGACACTAGGTATCTTTATTTTTGGTAGTCTAGGCCCATGGGTAGCCCTGTGCGGAATGTTCGAGAATGTTAAACATTGTAATAAAACAGTTCTAACGGATTTTATCGCGGCTTATTAAAGTATTTTACAATTTTCTCTTCCCATCACGTCATTTGACTACTCGTTGTTCACTCCACAAACAAACACATAAAATATCCAGAAGATCTAATCGTATAATATTCAGATCTTAGCTTACTACGCCCACAAGGAGCATCAGGTTATTTTAGCTCAACATTTTTAATATCGACAATATATTTTATAGCTCGCATAAAATAGAACATCTGGTCGGTAATAGAGATGTGTTGAATCATTGCCGAATACAACAGTGTGATCTTATAACTAAGATTTGTACTCCTGCCTATCAATAAACATAGATTAACTTTATCCGAGTATTAACCTAGTATTAAACTGACATCTGTCAAATTCCATACTGTTTATATTGTGTTTATTAAATCTCCCGGTACCGACCACGTGTTCGCTGCGTGTTTTTGAAGCGTCAATGAACGTCCGCGGTAACCGAAAGGTTAATACTAGTGATCCCGCTAAGTTCGATCTAAGTGAAACTTTTTTGTAATTAAAAACTAAAATAACTAATATATTAACCGAAATATCATATGACATGTTATGTCACTAAGATAAACAATTTATGTAGAATTTTTAACACTTTTAAAAGCTTAGATAAGACATAGAAACTTCATCAATAATTACGTGTCTTATATTATATCAATGTGTCAAATGCATGGTAGTGTGTAGGTATAAAGTTTTATTATTAAATTAAAGTACTTTATATACATTATATTAAAAAATATTAGCATTCTGCACTTCTCTTACACATAAACTATGTGTGCCAAATTTCATGCTCCTCCGTCCGGACATTTTTTGTAAAAATGTTCCCAAAGTATTTGCTTCACGTATTAATATAGATGGAATTTGATAGATGTCATCTACGTTTGTAAATACGAGGGCTGATGCGCTATTTACCACAGGGATCGGCATCCCGACTATTTGATGAGCGTTGGCATAACTTGAAACTTTATATCCAAGGGTAGTTGTAAGAGAATTCTCCTTTGCCGCTTGTGCTAAGCTGCAAGGTTTGAATAGAGTTTGTAGTGCATAGAATTTGTAAGGCTGATTTGCAGGCCATTTGGGCCGACACGATCGGGAAGGTACTTCTCATTATTTCCATAGTGCATAGTGATGTTGAGTTGCGGTGTGTGAGTTTCCAGTTAGCCAAGATGGTAAGGGAGGGAGAAGGGCAATACGTCTGCATAATGATATAATATACGTGATCATTATATTAAAGAATTATTTAAGCTGTGGGTAGGAAGTGGAAAAGGCAACAGGCTGATGATGATTCTGGAAGACAGATATTTTGTTCAACAAGCCTTATCACTCATGAGGCTGACTCTGCCATTCCGGTTGAATTTTTGCCTGATTTACAACAATTAGATAAAATTTCATTTGTAAGAATCTGTGTACAAATATTTAAGTTATCATATGAAGATATTTAAATCGTCACCTCCTCATGTTGTAAATTATTAGTTGACACCGACATGATAATGTCACTTGATTAAATATTTTGTCCGTTGTCTAGCGCCTGCAACACAATACCTTACGACCTCTTGAGTATATGTGTTCTGTGCTTACGACTCCCGACACGACAAATATAGTGAGATAGGTTTCTCAGATATCACCATAATCGATTTTGGTATCATTTCATTAGTAGATTTCTTATATTCCATGGAGATATTATGAAAAACTTACCATTCTAATGTGCTCCAAGCCGGCTGCATATCTTGTCTACATCTCTCAGACTAACTAATTTTGCAGACGTAGTGCACAAGTGTGTGCGCAACAGCAGTAATATCCTAATTACACTTTTAGTCCAACTCGGGACTTGAACTCGCAACCTCAGGATCTGTGGTCGAACTTGCATAATTACATAATTATGGTATGTATGACTAGTCAGTCATTATCTGCCTTATTAATAAACATAGATTAACTTCACTCCAAGTATTAAACTAGAATCTGTCAAATTCCTTATTAATTAACACAAACAACCAGGAATTTGTTACATTCTAATTTAATATTTGCTGTAAAGTTAACCTATGTTTATTAATAAGGTTTATATGTACTGTGCTAAATCTAGTTTACTAGCTAATATTGACCTCCTCGTGCGATAGTTTGTGGAAGTGTTTGTTAAATATTTAAACGCGTTTGATTCAGTATCGGTCTAAACACGCATCGGAATTGTAATCAAAGTGCCGGGCAAAATGTTTGACGAAACGTTCCACGAGTTGGAATATTCTGTTTTCACTTTGTCATTCCGAAACGAATTTTCGGCTGAAATATGTGACGCGGATAGTTCTCGATTGGCCCATGGGATTTCAACCCATTATCTACCATGATTGTATTACTTACCAAGACAATAAGGATAAAAATTATATCCCATGTTATGAACATAATATTGGCCTTTTACATGATTTACGAGAACTTAGTAAGTATAGATAGATCCCTAAAGAATATTGATATATGTATAAACTAGCTTCCGCCCGCGGCTTCGCCCGCGTTGATTTCGGACTTCAAAAATCCCTATAAATTTTAACTTATTATGTTTCTCTGAAATGAAAGTTATATTACTGTAAAGTTTCATGAAAATCCGTTCAGTAGTTTTTGTGTGAAAGAGTAACAAACACACAAACTTTCCCATTTATAATATTAGTAGGATGAAAAAAAAATATAAAAGTTGTTGAAATAAATATTCTCACTCGTCGATAGGATTTAAAATACTAACAACATATTTGGAATAGATGATAACTAACAATAATTTCAACCCAATTAATAAAAAAACCTCTAAAACGAAAAAAGCTCTAATACTTTTCGCTCCAATAAATAATTAAGCTAAAAATTTACAACTGGAAGAGTTTAAAAATGGCTTTCCAACATGTGAGCAAAATGTGAATGAAAAATGCCAAAACAAAAGCTTTTTTAAAGAATTTGTGATAATAAACAATAATTAAAATTGTAGGGTACATAAATATAAAGCCCGCAATGGAAATCCAAATCCATGTTTCAGTTACTTGGAAACTTACCAAACGAGGTAAGGACTTTCTTGGAAGTCAAGAACTCAAGGACAAAGTTCAGTGTTTATGTCCTGCGACACGATATTTTGATACAATATTTACGAATATTTCAATTATTACTAGCTGCGCACCGCGGTTTCACCCCGTAAGTTTCGATCCCTCTTCCCCATCTTTCATAAAGCCTGTCAAGGTTCAATAAAAAGGGCGTCAAAATCTTCCATTTCATTTAATTTTTCGAGCAATTTCCTTTATATTTACACGATAATGTTTTCCTAACAATAACTAAAATGATAAAATAATAATTAGCGCGATCGGTCAATCGTTCACGCGTAATGTGACTTAGGGATTTGTATTGTATACAATATATTATTTAGTAGAGATGATTGTAAATGACAACTAATTACTATATTGTAGATGGTTTGTAGATGACAACTATTATGTTGTGGTTGATATTTCTGTGACTTTTACACACTATGTTTGTCTAGCCCCGTAATAAGTAGCGGAAAGATTTGAGTTTCGGCTACTACACAACGGCAATATATATGTTTTTATAATTTTAAGGATTTTTTTAAAATATATGTAAAGAAAATACTTTTCTTTAATTTTTAATTTGTAGTTTTCGCAATAATTTATTGAGATATATTTTGTGAGAAAAGAATTAGAAATAGTGGAAAAATAAACTTTGAATGTCGTTTCTTTATTTTCAGAAGCAACACATTCTTTTATTTATTTCCAAAACTATTAACCTTATATAATACGTATATTACATAGATATACATCATGACTTAGGCGGGATTGAAACCCGCAACCTCTGGTGCAACACTGCGCCTGCTGGCAGTCTAAATTGTATTGTAAATGATTATAGGTGACAACTATTCTGTTGTAGATGATAATAAGTGACAACAATTATGTTGTAGATGATTATAGGTGACAACAATTATGTTGTAGATGATTATAGGTGACAACAATTATGTTGTAGATGACCGGACATAAGTCACAACTGCTGAGCATTCCACCATGCCACCTCCTTCGCTCACCCATCCAAAAACACATTACAAACCGATAACATAATGCTCGCTAATCAGTAGCGTCAGTAATTTTGAGTGCGTAAATATTAAACAAAATTGCTTTTATGAGCAATTCATAAAAAATATTGCCAAGCCATTATAAACCTTATTACAAACACACTAGCCTCATTATCTCTACAAATGAACACGGCATTAAGTGCGGCATTACGGGCTTATATCGATATAAGCTGTTAATCTGTCTGTTTGTCTCTTGAGGACAATATATTTTTATGTCGTAATAAATATGCCCAAAATTATGGCTCTATAAATATATCTGGCATGTTTCCTATAATATTATAAGTTGGTTATAATTTTTGGCGTCAAGACTGGATTTCGGAAGGATCGGTTCACCGCCAACAACGGGAATATTCAATTTAGTAGAAGTTCTGATGATACTGGATGATTATTGAGTAATAAACCATCACTACAATGATATATTCGAGCTAACGACCGATAGGCGCAGTGGTATGTTGCGCGGGTATGTCACGTAAGTGGCGGTAAATGGTCGTAGGTTTGGTGAGTCCAGCCCAGGTCATGAATTTGTATACGTGTATTTCTACAATAACGTTTTTAAATTTATTATTTTTTATAATTATAACTTTTTGCCTACCTACCTATTGCCTGTTAACACAATTTTTTACGGCAGTAGGCTGACGTGGTGTGAGAAAGCCAACGAATAATAATTAAATATTAAAGAGTCTTTGTTTGGAGCAGCTTATTATTTTATCTAGATGAAAAAACTGATTTATGTTGAGTTAGATAAATGAGTTATATAATAAAAAAAAACAAATGAAGTCCTTTGACTATTTTTAAGGATACATTATTTAATTACAACAAAAATATATTCGTTTTAAAAAGTCATCGCAACTAATTCTTTGATTAGTAAATCCTAACAACTGCTGTAGCAGATGGGTTCTGAAGTGGGTCCGCACTCCGCAGAGGGGCAACCAAAGGCACTGTGCTGGACGGACCGGGGGATCTATGGTCAAGGTCGCCGGGCACATTTGGATGCAGGTAGCTCATGACCGTGACTCGTGGCGCCCACTGTGTCAGATGGAAGAAATTTAAAAAGACTGAGAGATTAAATATAATACTACACATTGAAAATAAATCTCTTTAATTTATTATAATACTCTTTAACATATTCGGAGCACGTACCTCACGTGATGAGATTAGCTCACAAACATAGAGTTTATTATAGACAAACATTTTTATAGGCAGAATTAAACTCTGCTAATAAATATTTGGTGATTCGATATTGGAAGCTGTAAATCTTTTCTTACAATAGTTGGGCGATATATTATCACGCATGGGTAAGTTACGCCGATCGCCTGTACCATAACATGTTTTTATATAGAGTTTGTTAACTTGTAAGTGTGATTGGAATGTATATACTAAAGAGCTCGGAATATCTACTAATTATAATTATAATGCCGGATACTTTCTCATGGTTGAACGCACTACACTCAGGAAATGCTTTTGCAACTTGAATAATTATTATTTTAGTGTTAGATAGCCCCTGTATCGGGGTACACTATACACCGTCATTCTACGACTAATAAAAGTCGAGTAAATGCGTTACAATGGGAAAAACTAAAAACTGAAACCGCGGGGCGCTGATAGTAGCCGGCATTAGAGTCCGTCAGCTATTTGAGCCTTGAGGTACGATACATTTCGTGTGCGTACAACGATCGCAGTATTAGGACCATTTCAAATCGATTTTCATTTAACAACAAATTACAATTTGACGATAAAATTTAAAATACAATTTTAATTAAATTTATATTTTTTATTTATATTTTAAAATTTGGCCGGTGACCAAAAATTAACTCTGTATATTGTACATTATTATTAAATTGAAGAAAGTCCCAGTGTAACTTGCCATATTAAAACGAAACATCTTACGTTAAAATTGTCAATTGTTCGGCTTTATCAGGGAGCATAGATATTTACATACATTCGGAGACGGGTGAAATAGTTAAAAAACGGTTTTTTGTATGGAATGATCAAAATATGCAAATACAATATCTATCTAAATTTGGCCAGTATTGTACTTCAACAATACAATCCTGAATTTCACGTCAAATTTCATTTGGTAGTTTTTTGCGTATTTATTTTCATTTCCATGATATATTGTATGTTTTATGTTTTCAAATGTCTATGCAGGCATCATCGTATGTATACCATTTATGGTGTATCGATTAGCGTCTGGTATGCCGCGTCTGAACTGTGAGGCGCGGATTCGAATCTCGCCAAGGCCAGGTTGTAGAAACACGTACGTTCCCGGATGTTTACATAAACATTTCCCTCGTCTGGTATTCGTATATAGTATTTTTCTAACACGCAGCGTAATTTATGTCATTTAATGGTTTCCATGGTTTACGAGAGTGTTACTCATTCAGTATTTATATTCTGTACGTAGGACGTCTCTCAGAGAAAGAAATATCGTCTGGCAAAATTGTACATTTGCATGTATTATTTTTAAGTAACTCCAATTGGTGTACATTAAATATTTTATTTTATTAATAAAGTACTCAAGTGAGCACCGCATAGCCTATTTAGATTTAAAATAAAATACTGTTTATTACAATGCCCGTGTCGCCCTGTCCTCGCGCGTAATGAATACAAAATCTTATCATCTACTTTTCAAAGTGGAAATAAAATCTAAAAGATCTTTTCTCAGCGGATATCTATTGCGCTATGTAGCAAATTCCAACTTGATTGATCTCGTATCGGCTATGTGGTATTAGATTAGTTAGCAAATAAGTTGGTCAGAACATTCTCATACTTACAATAACTGTTCATATTATACGTTAGATACAACAAACAAGTTCGTGATGTATCACTAATTACTTCGCAAGCATTTGTCATAAACCAACTAACTAGTTGAATGTCAATGAGTAGCGAAATTTACACAAGAACTCGTGTCGGAGCGGACCCCAGCGTCCTGCAGATAATGCCTTCATTAATATTGGATACCTCACTCGTAACGAGCGCTACATCAGTGCGCGTACATGAGATACCGTAATGTTATCGAACTAAGTTTTGTGCGAGGAATATTAGTTCAATATTTGTTTTATAATTGATGCTTCAAGTAGTCGTAATACATAACTATAAATACAGTCATCATTGAAGAATTGAAGCCGAATGCTGCGTTGTAGAGTAAGTGAGCTGCCAAGAGGCATTGCAGTCGAAATGGACCGACATAACCATGGATGTTCCGCACGCTCTACGTGTACCGTCGCGCGTCGTGATTATGTGGCTTGTGAGATTCTCGTAGCCTATTGGAGGGAAATGCTGAAGAAGGACGACATCGTTGTTGCCCTTTGGGTATGGAAACTCATCCTTATAATGATAAAAAGTGTATTTCTAATGTGCTCTATGTCATAATGTACTATCTCATCATTGTCGTTACAAATAAAAATAAAAGCTTATTGAACCGTAATCTTTAATCAATAATTTTTAAAGACATTATGTAGTGAAATAATTTGTGAATAATCAATATTTTATATTTAAATCTATTTTTAAAAATATTTATTTTTATTCATAAGTCACATGACACGAAACGACGTGAAATTGACGATGACGTAACACGTGCATGCTGATTCCGAGATCTCCTGATAGTACCAGTAAATTACTTTAAAATCTAACTTTTTTTCTATATTCTGTAGTACCTATACACAATAAAGTATATTTCATTCATTCATTAATTCATAGTACTAGCCACATGTCAAGTTTCTAGCTCATGTTATAGATTTGTCAACTAACAACAACAACAAAAAAGTTCTAAATAGTACTACTGGTACTGGCAGTAATTTTCGGAACCCTAACAAAGCTAATACGTCCCAAGACGCCATTTTGCTTAAAGAAGCGTTTTCGCGGGTTTTATAAATTATGAATCTTTAATTTGAAAATTGAGATAAATACTTATCAGAAATAAAAACATAAAGTTGTATAAGTTCCTTGATCCCTGATAAACATTCTGAGTGGTTATAGAAAACTTGGAAAATAGCCCGTTGTGTATTATGAGTTAATGAATTATGTAAGTATGTGCCGAAGGTAGTGTTTATATAATTCTTATTCATTGAATGTATTTCGATATTATTTAAAATGTTTTGTACATCTTTTCCATATAATTTTTAACTTTACTAATTTTTTCATTCTTCCATTAGCCTAATGTTTAAAAAAAGCGAAAGGGATTTTTTCGCTTCATATATCAATAGAAGATATAGATTTAGAAGAAAAATTAGGCGCGGAACAGATAACACAAGGGCGAAGGCTAACTCCGATCTGCTTTATACAATTAATGTCACACTTTTTTATAGAATAAACAAACGAACGGACAGTCTTCTAATGATCGCCGACCCGTCTGGTTAATCAGATGCCTATTATCCTCCTTCCTCTTACCCCTCCATGTGCCACCGAAAACTAAAACAACGCACGAAACGTGCCAGTAGGTATATCTTCACGGTGATATTATGTGATAATATATTAGTACTTACATTACGTTGACGCCCTCACATGTCTCTCTATACATTTTGCCTTCTCAGCAAATAAATTTAAACCTCTAAGCTTAAATGACCTTTAGATAAGAGTCGAGAAGCTCCGGGCTACAATTCCGTGAAACAACCTGCTTTTGCAGACATTTCGAAAGGCAAATATTAACTCACTCCATTTCGGTGAATATTACATCGAATAATATTATGTTTTTGTCTCTTATTTTATGTGAAATTGAGTCTTTAAAGGAGTACTTTAGTCACAATGGAGGAATTAGCTTCCATTGTGATATTACTTTTTGTTTCTTCTTTAATGTTCGTAAATTACATCGGCTTTTGTTAGTCAATGTGATGTATCAAGATCATTAGAGCCGAGCCGCGGCGGTGGGTAGTGACGCGGCTGTATCGTGCGTTACCCATTTGTTGGTAAACCTTCGTAAGAACCATAATGGACGCTCCAATAATATTGAATAGAATATCTTAGTCCAGTAAACCTACATAAATACCTATGTATAATGTATATTATATCTTAAGTTTACACGAATTATTGTAATGAATATAAGTATACATTAAGTTTCTAGATAGAATTACAGACAATCAGGTTCGGCAAATTGGGGAAGTGTGAACCTCGTTCGTAGAGTACAGGCGTGAAGCGAAAAAAGAAAAGCGGTAAAGTTTTTTCTTGGAGTTTTCGGCTTCGAGCTAATGCCGTGTAATGCCGTGGTAACTCAATACAGCTGCATCGGATCGCTTTGAGTGCCCGTGAAAGAGGGGCCGAGCCCCCTCCCTCCCTCTCAGATGGTATAGAACTATAGACGTGTGATGTTAGGGTGTTAGGAATTAGCTAATTTAACTATTTGACGACCAGACTGGTGCTGTGGTACAGGGCTCGGATAAGCGGAGCATGTTGCTCCAGGGGTCGCTGGTTCGAATCCCGCCTAGGTCATGAATTACGTATTATCTACGTATTATATGTATTTCTATAGTAAAAATCTTAAATATATAAAATTTCTTAAATTTATAAGACATGAAATATATTTCCGTTGACTAGTACCCGATCCCCCTAATCCGAATTAAAAAAAATAAATATTAATCACTTACTCCCCCCCGTGCTAAGTACCTACGGTACTTAGCACGGGGCTGGGCTAGCGTAGTGTGATATGTCCTCAGAAATTATATTATTATTATGCCCAGAGAGACCCAAAGGTCCCTTCTTACCCAACTCTGATGTAATCCTAAGTGATTAATATTTATTTTTTTTAATTCGGATTTTATATTTATTGTCTTCTGCACTACACCGCAGATGGACGGCACTAGGAACTTGCTACACGTCTTACGGTATAAGGACCGAACAGGTACAAATTGTCGATAAACGGTAAAAATATGGCTACTTCTTTATTAAGGATGCTCCCCCATCCCTAGTATTTTCGGGCCTTTTTAACCGTAAAGGGGGTAAACAAACAGTCGGAGCCATTTTACGATGACTGCCGACGCCCATCGACATCCGCATAGAGGCTCTACAGATGCGCTGCTCTCCTTTCTCCTCCCACCTCCATGGGCCATCGTCTACATACACACCGCACGAAACGCGTCAATAAGGCTGCCACTTTATGCCGTGTCTCGTGTAAGCAAGCCTACGAAAAAAAACTCTTCTACTTAAGTACTTAGAAGTCTTCGTCCTTTTAGAGACAGCAACCTCTGGTGTAGCAGATGTCTGTGGGTGACCTGATGAACCGATGTTTCAATGTTTTAAAAAATATAAATTTTAGAAAAAAAATTAAGTACCAGACGAATATTCCGTAGCAGAAATGACGAAAACCATACATTTTGCTTGCCCGAACTCCATATTGATTGCCAGTCAAAGCCAAAGCCGGTCAAAATTTGAGAGATAAAATAGTAAAAACTACACAACATGTCACCGTGAGCCGGGAATATATTGTATACAAAATGTTGCGGTTAACAGGCGTCCATTTTAAAATCGACGTTTTGTATTCCATTTTAGCGAAGAAAATTCTGTTTTATTGAAATTTGGAAAGAATGGGATACACATGTGCATATTATTGTCCAATTATTATTTTAATGGTATAGAGGGGCAAACGAGTTGTCGGAGAAATTTTCATGACTAACGACGCCCATAGACATCCGCATCGAAGCTATATAGATGCGCTGCCCTCCATTCTCCTCCACCCTCCATGGGCCACCGGCTACTTGCATACAGCAGGAAACGCGACAGTTCAGCTGTAACTTTTCGCCGGTTTCGTGTAACGAGAGGCACTTCCCCGGTCGTGCCGGCCCAATTCGGCTGCATGCATGTAAGCAGCGTGGCACTATCTCGTCCTAAAATCTCCTTCCTACCAATTAGGTGCTGCTCTCGTCCGCATAATTCATACAAATTTTCAAACCTTATTTAACCCTTATAGGTAAGAAATTTTCAAAAATAATTCCTTATCGAGAGACAGGATTGGCATACGTTATTAAAAGGGTTTTCATAAAAGCTATAATATTCATAGTGTATACCAGATGCTTGAATGATCCCGTAGTTTCGACGACGCGTTGATAGATCAGTCAATAAGTAATCCTTTCTTAGCGGATGCCTAACCTTCGTTAAAAATGTGACTGGGTACTGAAATTCAAATAGGTCGGTCCAGTAGTTTTGGTTGTGCGTCCACCGAGAGAGAAGACAAAGTACTTATAATAATGAGACCAACGTACACTCCATACTCCTTGCAGAACACAGAGAACCTAACAGGTGTTTTTATAAATAAATTATAATAATTTGATAACGTTACTTTATAAAATATATAAATTAACAAATTTTTTATACCTTCTGTAGCTTATGTCACAACAACAACATATATTTACGTTACGTTACATACGTTTTATTTATTTGGTAAGCCACAACAACATATTTTACGTAAATATACAAAACAAAGAAAATAACAAAATTATGCACTAATTGTTAATTTGTTGCAACAGAGGGCTTTTTTGTACACTGGTAAACCGACCGAGAAAAAGTAATTTTTCCATGTTTATAATATTATAATATTGTGTTCCCGACTCTATATGATGGAACACACACACACACAAATGTTTGATTTAAAATAATAATTAAGTTTAATAAAAATGTTTAATTAATTAAATAAAACACAATAAAACATTTTTACAGTTTTTTAATAATAATATTTACATGATATGAGATAAATTATTAACAGATATTTATTACGCGGTAGAAGCGCAGAATGAAAAAAAATATATAAATTCTTAATGCAATTACCTACGTACTTATGAAACAATAGAACGAATATTCTTGACATTTTTATAGGATTTTATCTTTTCAACAATCAACGGTTTTGAGAATTTGATCTTCTTCTGACAATTTCTACTCGTCCTACTAATATTATAAGTGCGAAAGTTTGTTTGTTTGTTTCTCTTTTACGCATAAACTACTGAACCGATTTTTATGAAATTTGGCACACACATAGAGGGTAACTTGGATTAACATATATATTTATATATAGAAGATATATATAGTAATAATTATATAAAGTAGGATAGTGTTTATCCCGAAAAATGTTCCTATGGGATGCCATGGAATAATTTCTATTTCGGCGCGGGCGCAGCTAGTTCTAAATAAATCCTATATTGAAATTCCGTAAAGTGTATCGTAAGCTTTTTTTGTTATTGCTTACTTCAGAAAAAGTTCTGTAGTTAGCAATAACGACAATGATATTATTTTTTTTAAATCATTTAATTTCAAGATTTGTTATAGCTTTGCGGTAGAAACTAGCAAGCGCATCCAATTCGCGAAACCACTGATTAAAGACCAGACCAAACTAATGGCTAATAGAAACTACATTTGTACAGGGGCTGTAATGAACACAAGTAGCAGAAAATTAACTGTCTTGTTTGCTGAAGGGGTTCAGTAGTGGACGGACACCTGCCGGTGCTGTCATCAGCACCTGTACGTTATACAGCAAGAAGAAGGTGCTGCCACCTTGTCGTAGGGCAGTTTCCGAGCCCGACACTGTGCCTGGTTGAGCCACCCGGGCTCCTGGGTAACGTACGTAAAGATATTCCCCGGCGTCACCAAAAAAGAGACATTATTAAAATAGAGGTGGTGTCGTAGCACGATTGTTTAAGCGAGAGGTACCTCTCGCTTAAACGATACCGCCACAAAGTGGCAGCTGTCTGCGTTTCGTGCGGTGTGTGAGTGTCTGCTGGCCCATTGGAGGGGGAGGAGAGAAGGTGGACATGTGCATAACAATTATATGTCTGTGTCCGTCGGTAGTCACCAGACTCCGACTGCTCGTTTGTTCACTACATAAAAAAATACGCAGGCGGCCAGCGAGTACAATATGACGTTACTTGTAGATAATAATTAAAAATTATTACAATAATTAAACAGATAGCGTCCCTTGCTGTGTCGCAGCATCTAACATCTCGAGGGCGGCAAGTGAACGCGATCGCGTTTTGTGCGGCGCGAGGCGGGGTGTTATGACAATTTCGTGTTTAGGCCGACTATTTTGATCTTTGAATTTTTAAAGTTAAATAAGTTTCTAATTTATTAGTTATACAGTTCATCTTTATTATAAGTTTAAAAGAAAATACTTAATAATAGTTTTCAATTTAATTAAAATCGCTGAAAGTTTGACTGAATAATTTTATTTTATAGAAAACACAAATGTAACATCATTACAGAAAAATTCCAAGTCGATGATACATGTAGGCAAATTTAATTATAATTATATTAAACTATTCAAAATACACTTACCATTGATCAGGACACGAGTCACAAATTTAATATAACCTCACAATAATGTACTTAACTTCCTTGCAAGAGTTCGTATCTTCTAGAATGTCCAACTTTATAATTAGAATACTTTTCAAAGTTCGAATAGTAATTTAATTAAACGTTCTATATGGCCAGACTTATTACAGACTGAAGAGGAAACTATAAAGAAGTTTTCACTCTTCAATAAGAGTTTAAATATGAACGAAGCTAAGTTTTCGTATCATATGTCGGGGAGGCGGCGGCGGCGCGGGCGTGTTGGCAGCACGATCTTCGAACACCAACTGATTACTGAAGTCTCGCGACAAGCTTCCACACAGCCTGCTGCCTACGGCGGGGCGGCTGCAGGCGCGCCGTATCAGTGATAGCCCGTTATCTTGCTTTTACAGAGCTACAATTAAATATTACGACGTTATTTTTGCAAATCTTTCTTTTATTATGTTGATTATTTTTTCACAATAACCTTTTGGAGTTTTGAATGTGTACTGTTGGTTAGATATTTACAGTACTTAATTAGTATTTTCTAAGACTAATTTCACATAATTTTCAA
>LUGF01017216.1:239951-252574 GCA_001625245.1 Calycopis cecrops | reverse complement strand
TGTGATGGGAGAGGGACAACACCCGCGGCTGCCCACTAGGTCACCTCCCCAAGGACAGGTGATAGCGGACTCCTGGTACGCGCCCGGGCAACCGCCTGAGGATCTACTCCACCCGATCACCGCACCTCACCTTCTCACAGCGCAGGGTTTGTGCGTTTATTGTGAGAAAGTTGTGGAATTTCATTGGGTGAAATTGACTTTCCTGTAATTCACAAGAGGAGATGTCAAAGATTGATTCTAAATGGAATAAGATGTCAGAGGAGGTAAAATGGGATTAATATGGTGACTGTATATATATTAATCTGTAATTCAAAATTGGAAATGTCAAAGGTAAAGATTGTAAATGGAATAAGATGTCAGAAGAGAATAAAAACGATATGTCCAAAATTAAAATGATAATAAAAGTTGAATGTCGTGGGGTAATTATAAATAGATTGTATTGATTTTTGTAAATAGTTTGAGTTAATGATTAGTTGCGTTTAATTAAGTATTATATTATTAGTATTTTGCCCCGTTTTTGGCTCCCACCGTTTTTACCACTCCTCTGGCAAAGCTGAGGAAGATTGGCCTATATTGGTCGTTGGCAACCAGCTCCGGCAGATTTGCCAGAGAAATTTTTGTGTCAAGGGTGCACTCGCAATTATATCGTCTGACATCAAATTTGGGGCAGTTAACTATCAGGTGAGGAACGGTCTCTTCCTCCCCACAGTCGCAGAGGGGGGAAGCAGCGAGTTTCATTTTAATAGGAAGCGCATCTGTACAGCCTCTATGCGGATGTTTGTGGGCGCCGGTAGTCATGAAAATGGCTCCGACTGCTCGTTTGCCCTCCTATACCATAAAAAAATACGATATACATATATTGGAATGTGAAAAACAGTTTTGCCACACAAGACCTTGGCGGGAGTCGAACCCGGCATGTGCTCAGTAATTGGTCGTGTGATGCGTGTATTGATTTACTGCGAGGTTGCTCACTGCTCACCGGATCAGCAAATTGTATTAATGCCTACACCGGGATTAACAGGATTTGGAATACTTTTACTTTGGTGGCGAAATTTCGTTTCTTCATAAATAACATTTTTACATGGCGAGATCATCATCAGACTTCTTGATTTATTTCTAGGAAAAGCAGCAGATGAGAAAGTGGACGGAACTAGATGGTTAAACTAGAAGGTTTAAGAAACGGCTAAGTAAGAGGTTTGGAAATATCGACTGTGCCAGCAGGTTCAAAACGATCCCCCGGCGGACGGTGACATCTAACTTCAGCCGCGTCAACAAAACTAACACATCGTGACTGCTGTAAAGCGATGGCCTCGATTTATTATTCGGTTTGTCTAACGCTGCAGTAATGTTCCGGCACTATATATTTTAACGCGCACACTTTACACTGGTGGTGTTTTATAGTATTGCACACACACGTACAGTCGGTTCATCAGATAGTAATATTTGGGGCCACAAAACTTACAAATTTCGACAATCAAAATAAAAACGAGAGTCTTATGATCATTTCCCAAAGAGTTGAGTGAGAATAGCTCTGATGACAATGGCATCTGTAAATTATAGAAATGTGTGTTGTACATTAAAAATCACAGGGATCACATGATCTGAAGCTGGACATGTCCTTTTTTGTCGCATGAAAAATGCGTTTATGTGCCATTCAACCGGCCCTGGGTGAGCTGGGTGTCGGACGCGGCACGAGAGTACTTCAACGGACTAAAAATCACTGCGAGAGCCGTCGACGGCTGAGGTGGGATGTCCCTGGACATGTCTGCCACGATATCATGCAATGAACAATAATGATGTCAAAATTTATTTAAGTGGAAAATTTGTTTTATTATAACCTTTGTTCCTTTCCCTCATTTGCTCGCTACACCCTCATCTGTACCACGGTACACAAGTAACACAATAGTGATACTCATTAACATAGTAACAAAGTGAATTAACTATATATTTTTACATCAAAAGGCGTTGGCCCTTCTACTTGACCCGAGAGGTCTGTTCCAGGCTTTAATTAAAGGTTAAGAGGCGGATATTGTGTGGGTTATTTAGTGCGGATATTCTCTTGTTTACACGAATACCCTTAGAGCATTTCTAAATTGTTTTATATTTAAAACGTCAGAAGAGTAATGAAATTCGAGAAAGATTGTTTTTTGGGAGAGTTTTTTGAATTAGATATTATCTACAGAAAGCGAGGATATTACGCTATTATGTCAAGTTAGTATTGTAAAGAGTACAAACATAATAGAGGCCTCTAGATGACTACCGACATCCATTGACATCTGCACAATCATATAATATAGTGCGCCGGCTGTGTCCTAGTGGTTTTCAGATAGCTGCACATAAAAAAAAGGGTCATTGAATAGCTAATTTTTGTAACCAACACAGCTGAACATCTCGTAAAATCGGTACAGTCAAACGCGAACTAGTCACAGATAAACATACATGTCAAACCGACAACCTCCTTTTTTATGTCGGTCAAAGATGGTTTCATAACTTACTAATAGCTTATTAAATAAGCGCGAAAGTTTCCCCAGCGCCCGCCGGTTATATTGAATGCAGTAAACGCGGCGCTTTGAAGCTGCAGCGCACGTGCGGAGCTGCGACGGGACGTCATAAAGTGACTGACGCCGGTGAGCTGCGCGGGCACGTGCTCAGCTCCGTATGGCTTTAGCTGTGGCACGTTTGATCGTTTGTAGCGCGAGTATATTAATATTTATGTACTATCGATCATCATCTGCATTGAATGTTGCTCATTTTCGTCACAGCAACTGGAGTCGATTTCAATGTTTTTATTTTTCGGAAGCCAAAGCTCAATTTCTGTTGACCCAAACACATCTTGAAAATTGTCTTCAGGGTTTTCTCATCGTAATCTTTAAATTAGAGCCAAATCGGCCAGCAGAATGCCCGCTGCCGCATTGTTAAGTAGCTCTTAATATTAAGGCATAAACATTAAAATATTGCGGAACGTTTGCCTTCTTCTTTTTTTGTTGAGACAGGGGAATACATACGCATGATAACGAGGAGCCTGGGTGGCCCGACACTTAGTGGAATTCCGACTAAACCCTTTCGTGTGCCTTCAGCCGCTATTATTGGAGGGTTCCGGATCTACAAGAAGCAAGATCCCTCCAGCAACAGGCTGGCCTCGGCCTGAAAAGGCCCGACTTCTCCTCCTTGGGGACGCTTCTGAACAGTCGGAACCGTGCAATGGGGTCAGTTTCCCATCCTGACCCCTGGCATATTACCTCAAAGAAGCACGCCACCAATGCGACCCGCCACGTACCGTAATCTATTCCGACGCTGCTGATTCAAAGGGACGGGCGGAGGACCCCAAAGTTGAGCTGCTCTTAGACTGGCCTCTCCCTCAAGCCTGTCCGGTATGGGCAACCCTGTCCGGGATCATAGAGAGGTGAGGGATTCGGGGGTCCCGTAATATAATCCTGAACTTGTCGGTCATAATACCAAGCTATGCGTGTCCTATTAATTTTACTAATATAGCAATTAATAATTCACGCTAATCCATTTGCAATTACTATTACTAACAACAAATGAGCCAAATCGCGTTCTGTTCATGCCGTGTTGTGCTCGTTAAATATCTAAAGTACACAATACACACACAAACGCAATTGTCGATCCAATCTGTTGTTTCATTATGTGCTATGCTCATTATCTAACACACACAAACACATTTCGGATGGGCCGAAAGTAAATACGTCATTTAGCTGGAATCGAGTGTCGAATACTGCAGAGAATATTATGCGGTTACACGATAATGTTAGATTTACTGAGGGAATATTGAATGAGCTGCTCTTTTAATAGTTTTACTCAATTATTCCATGTGGTTGTGTAATAAGACTTATTAAAGAAAAGCGAAAAGCTCACAAACAGCAACACACACAACTGTAAAAAATATATAAATGAACTTGAGTATCAGGCGTTTGCATATCTAACGAGCAAATTTAGAACGTTCAAAATAACTGTTTTACATAAAATCCTTCAAACAATCCGATAATATAAAAGTATGCCCCAAGCGCCTGTTGACTTTTATTAAAGCCAAAAAATAATAATAACCCAAAAGTGATGTTTTATGATGAGAATGAATAACGAAATGAAGACGATTTAATCATTTTTTTTAAATAATTTCAGTACCCCGCCTGTACGCCTAGTTCAATAAATAGGTAAATCTATTTCAACGACATTTGATGGTAGGCCTGAAATACTTAATATAAAACGGCATCAGGGATGTCGGAGCGTTTGAGGTGTCAATATCTTGGTTGGTAGTAACGGTTGCATGTTGATGGTATGAACATAGAACGCAACTTCATTTTTTAATCACTTTAAGTTATAATTAAAGAAAATTCACTTGAGAAAACGGCGAACCGACAATTTCGTAACGTAGAAGTATATCGATGTTATCCGTCTCTCCACGTAAAGTCCCCACCGTTCGTACATAACCACTCTCCTCCACGTGTCTGTCCATGTGTCGTTGTTACAAAATAAGTGACGTCACCGTGTTGGCCCGGTTACTACACAAAATATGACCAACTAGCTTCCGCCCGCGGCTTCACCCGCGTGGACTTCGGACTTCAAAAATGGTGTTGTTATTATTATACATAATCTAATATTATACTGAAATATATATTATTCTAATATTGTACTGAAATATATATTATATTAAATATATACGTATTGTATGAAACAATAAATCGCTTTGAGAATCGAATTTGTCGCCGCGCATTTTAGGCGCTAAATATTCCGTTTAAGTCAATCTTATCGTGATAATAACTTTTAATCTATTTGTCCAAATTACTTAGTGTAAAAGACAAAGTTTATCTAGATTCAATACGTAAAGTGACAGATGTATCAATTTTCAAAAGAGTTCGATAAATATTCTAGAATGTGCACGGTTAAAAAATGTCCAATTTAATTGAATGTTTGGTTCACTATTTTGGTCATAGTGACTTACACATAAAAGATAGATATATGCTGTCGCGGACTTTTATTTAGAAATATTTAAGATAAATAATCGTACAGTAAATATCTTTGTGTAACTCCAACGATTAAGGCAGCGTACGCCAATATTGCTCTCAGGGGGCTGATTTTTTTCCGACTTACTTGACAGTTATCGTTATATTATAACCAAACTATAAAAATCCCTATAAGTTTTAACTTATTATGTTATTCTGATATGAAAGCTATATTACTGTAAAGTTTCATGAAAATCCGTTCACTAGTTTTTGTGTGAAAGAGTAATAAACAAACTCACAAACTTTCGCATTTATAATATTAAGTAGGATGAAGACACCAGCACACCACCTAGAATGGAATGGTACCACTGTCCACGATATATATCGATATATATGGGAGAGCAAACGAGCAGCCGGAGCCATTTTCATGACTACCGACGCCCCCAAACATCCGCATAGAGGCTATACAGATGCGCTGCCTTCCTTTCTGCTCCCACCTCCATGGGCCACCGGCTACTTACACACCGCACGAAACGCGACAGCACAGCTGTCACTTTACGCCAGTATCGTGTAAGCGGGAGGTACCTCCCCGGTCGTGCCGGCCCAATTCGACTGCATGCAAGCATGCAGTGTGGCACTACCTCTTACCAAATATATACCAATATATTATAATATCCCACAAACATCCGCGTAACGGTTATGCTGAAGCGTTTGTTTTCTTCACTGTCTCTCATTTCACCGGCCACGTCAAATCGCCATTTGTAATAAATACTCTTTCGCTGCAATATCTCAAATTTCAGATATTTTTAGTTTATTACTAAAAACAACAAAATAATTTATGTAAAGATTTCGCGATCCTCACACAGAACGTGAGAATAAATTATAATTATACAGGACACCAGTTTTAACGTGGGATAGGATACATTAGTATTTTAAAAAGAAAAAAAAAACAAAATATGAATTATATAATAAATAAATCTTTGTCATTATAATAATTATTGTTATAATAATGAAAAAGATACAGCTAAAACAAAATTACTATAACCGCGCTTCCCCTTAAGCAGTAAATGTATAAGAGAAGATGATGTTTTTTTTTTAAATAAACTTGCCTCCATACATACTGTTTAGCGGCATAATAAAGGTTGGTGCATCTTCATTTAGAAAAAGACAGAGAATTAGGTAAACAGCTGATTGCTTAGTGAACCGTCTTATTACCGCGTACATTGACTCTTAGGCAAAGTGGATCAACGTTGCAGTACTGTTAAGATGGTTTAAATGTTTTTTATTTAGATATTTCGTGCATATAACAAAAAAAATTAAAAAACACGTCTGGTTCAAAATCATTTACTTTGCACGTTATATGTGTTATTTTATGAAAAAAGTTTAAATTATAAATATTTTTAAAACTTTGGCCTTTTTTTTTCAGGCTATGTTGTCCCACTGCTGGGTAAAGGCCACCCCCAATCTTCGCCTGGCGAAGATTGGCGAAAACTTTGGACTCTCATATCTTTTTTTTGGACACCAGCACATTAACTAGAAAATGGTGACTTTGACTTGCACTTGTCCGATTCTCTTAAAAGCTTTTTTTTCTTATTATTCTATTGTTATTATTATATTATATATATTATATTATTATACTATGTCCATTTTTATGAAATTATTTCTTTAAGCCGGTGCCAAATACACACACCATATACTCGTAATATAATAAAAAAATATTTATATCAGCTCCGTAGTAAAGCGTATATTTTTAGTTCTACAATCATTTTGTTATGTACGTCGCGACCTTCTTCGAATAAGTACTGTAAGTTGTAAAAGTATACAGTCGTGCCATTCGAATGTAGTTGGACCATGCGAATTCTCACAAACCACCAAAAATTTGACGGCACAGGCTTCTCTTCATGCATAAGTACCCAGCCAATAGCTCAAGATAGATAAATATGTAGTTAGATAGACCAAGGTGGGATTCCAAACCACCGTTAGTGGCGTCATGTTAGCACATTACATTACGTTAATACTGCGACAATGGGTCGTCAATTATATATAAAATTAATTGTAGGTATCTATTATTATACCTTCTATTGTGATTGTGCTGTTTGTGATAGCAAATAAAGGTTTATCTACTACGTAACGTAACGAAGATGTATTTTACATTACAATGCTGCTAGTATTTATCGTTTTACAATCATATTATTTTTACTACCGAATCGTGGAGAGCTGTCAGTTGTAAAAATACACAAATGCGGCCTTCTTGTGCTCTTACGACATTGCTCGATATTTCGGTAACATCTCCCATCACTTTGATTTGTTTATCATCAATGGAATTCATAGTATTTTGAAACAGGGCAGACATGTTGGCATAATATTTGTTTTTAAACCATAATGGAACTCCTTTAAATTTCGTGCATATTTTTAGATAAAAATGATGATGAGGCTGGTCTACTGGCTGTAATAAATAAGCCATTGAATAAGTACATCGTAGCATATTTAAAAAATATGACTAATAATGAGTAATGCTATTGCTAATTCTCTCTGAGTATTTTTGCAATGAAAAACATAATGGAACAAACCAAATTCTTAGAATAAGTATCGTGTACAAAGCCAACACCTGTGGCAATATTATAAAGAATGCACATCCGAATTGTTTCAGCTCTCTCCAAATAAAACATCATATATCTCTTCACGCCTCCATGTGTATTGTCATAGAGATGCTAGGCGGCGAGAAAATAAATATTGTTTTAGAGTTCCGTACCCAAAGGGTGCTCACATAGAGAAGCAGGTTACCGGCGCCGACAATTTCGGCGCAGAGTCGGCGCAGGTCCGAGCAGGTTGCACTCGTATAAAGGAAGCACGTAAATCGGCCTGTAGTGACCATCATGTCGTCAACTTCATCGGACGACGACTTATTTATTATGGAAAACAGTTATTTAAAATGTTTGTATTATATATTAGTATTTATTATATTAGTATTATATTAATATATTAGTATTATAATTGTATAATATTAGTAGGATGTGAAAGTTTGTATGTTACTCAATGGTATGTTAATTAAAAGTGGAAATAGTATTAAAAAAACGTGTATTATTTACAAGTAGAAGTAAATAGTAATTACGTAATAATATCAGTGTACTTAATATATTTTTTATAAAGTAATATTATTTAAAAAAAATGGGTATTTTTTCATGTTTTAAGTTTATTATTAATGGTGAAACACCTCAATCGTGCCGGCCCAAGTGCTGCTACATGCATGCATGCATCGTGGCACTGCCAAGAATATTAACATTTATTTGAAAAAACAATGTTTAATGAACACAAGTCTTATACGAGTATGGCACGAGATACATTGTCCTGCATTTTCAAAATGCAATGGACACCCTACGTACCGGTAAATGCTCGAGTCGGCGCTGGAAGTAGGCGCGTACTACCTGTAGGCGCCGAAAACCTGCTTCTTTATAAGTGAGCCCATAAGATAACATTGCAAACATGTCGGCGCCGACTCTGCGCCGAAATTGTCGGCGCCGGGAACCTACTTCTTTAAAAAAGCACCCAAAGGGCTCCTATTAGTAAGTCTATATGCCACTAGTCTAAAATACATGCACCGTGATAGCTAGATGTTCTGAACCACATGTGATGCCATCTAGTATCAATTAGTGTATTTAATATTGTAATTCCGTTGTTGGCCGCGCGAGGTCGCTAAGGCACCGAGGCGCTTGCGTCCGTGGAACTTTCCGTTGCTTCACGGACACTTGAGAGTCGCCATATTGTTGTATTGTTGGCATCGCTTGAGAGATTACCCTCTCGCCTTTGAATTACGCCGTTTTGATGCCGATGATATATTAATGTAAAATTAATTAACTTTAAGAAAATAATGCGAAATGTTTCCAATTAATTAACATACATTTTTTTTATACATATATTATTATTATAATCATTTTACTTCACTATAACTTAATATTCGACATTTTTTCTTAGCATTTCATTTTATTATTATTTTTATTATTATTTATATTTTCTTAATTTTTATTGACATTAAATTCACAATTTTGTTCCTCATTTTATTAAATTTTATTTCATAATTTGACATTTTACGAATCTAAAATCATTAATTGCGACTTTCCTAACCAATGATTGTATTTTTTAATTTATAATTTTATAGACATTTAACGTTATTACCAATTATTATTATTAATGCTGTATACACCTATAATTGACATTCAAATGTAAACATGATCGTAAAATCTTTTAGTAATAAGTTAATTTTGTAATTGTTGTTGGTGTATCAATAAAATAAAATAAAATAAAATAAAATGATTTCGGGCGCGTACATAATTATTAAGATTTGAGTTTGTGATTGTAAATATAATTTACGTGTTGTTTTCCCTGTTAATAAATCGGGAGTGTAAATTAATTGTTGGACAAATATTGGACTTGTGATAATGAATAATAGACTTGAGATCCCCTTGTGACGAGGCTTGCCTAAGAAGAATCACCTCGGCGTACTGCAGCCTCACGGAAAGCTAAGTATATCACACACACGCTTGAAATTTATGGCCATAGGTTTTATAGGTTAATGTGATATATCTTAAGCCGAACCATACGGCACAACAAGACACATAAGGTACTTGCACCTATTTAAATTTAATTTAGCTCTGCGTAATCGCAGACAAAGTTCTTTCTGAATTGAGCCCTGTGTATATATAATAATTGTCTTCCACTGCGCAATAAACCCAGGGACAGATTTGAACACTAGACCATTGAAATTTTCAAATATGATGTATTTCTATTACTGCTATAATAATGAAAAAAATTGGTAAATTATAACTAAAACACTGAAAAAAATGAATGTAAAATAGTTAAGCACTTGAAATGAAATAAAAAAGTTTTTAACTAAAATATAATTACAGGAATTACTTTTTGAACGTCAACAATTAAATCTACCACTTAATGGTGGGCTGGTATTTAATGTGTGTACACCACACTGTCCCTCATAGCTGGCATACCCTGCTCGTGCAATGTTGTATATCGACCTGTCGATACTCTGCTGGAGATATGCTCTGCTCTTTCAATAAAAGGCGAGATGGAGATTTTGATTCTGCTCGCATCTCACCTGGAACCGGACCACAGAACATTCTCTTACCTAAACATTAGACCCATTTACTTACAAAGTAACGAAATCTTAGTCTGTTAGTAAATAAGTTCAATAAAAGCTTATGAAAGAGCTTTTTTCAATTCTTTTTAAAGAAACGATTTCCACTTTAAAGAAGCAAACGAAGCGGCACGATGAAGTCACAATGTTGCTGCAGGATAGAAATTTCAAATTGTAATGAAACTGTGAAATTGTGACTTAATCTAAAGTGCAGTATTTGTGTAAGTTATAGATGTGAGAAAAGACCGACGTGTCACATGTAGGTAAATGATTATTAGCGCAAATTAGTGGTAGTAGGTAGTAGGGAGTAGGTAGTTAGCCGAACTATCGATAGTTCCACTCCATTAAAGGTAATACTGGTATGAACCACAAGACCTTATTTATTGTTTATCTGGCAATTTGTTTGATGCAATCAAATGAGTCACAAAAGATATTACAGGGTTAACTTACAATAAAATCGTTATTTAACAGAACATTATTTGTGTCGCATTTTCACTGAAAGCTTTGCTTTATATAAATGGGAGGGTTGAAATTTTCACGAGTCAGCAAACACCGGAAAGTGGAACAAAGTACCCGAAGCCACCGCGAGCCAAACAAGCGTATTAATTTTAAGGCACAATTCGGTCACAGTATATCGTCTCGCTACCCTTCACTCCCCCGCGCTCGCCTTAGTAACTTCAAGCGGATTCTACATTTTACAGAGCGTCAATATGACGTCATCTGCACCAGATGCCTCATGCCATACATTATGTCTGGGTTGTGCGTATATTACCCCACTGTAAGATATTACAATCATTATACCTCATCGACCCCATTATCATTTGAGGGTTGTTATTAACGTTCGCAGTATATTTAGTGGACGCGTATGATGAACTGTATGATAATTTATAACTAACACAACTGTTGTAATAATTCTAAGTTTTTACACACAACTACGTCAGAATGCTTGAGCGTATTATATATACTACACACAGACTACACAGGTATATCCCTTCATGCACCGCCAAGAAGAGAATGACGCATCCAGCGGGTCCACGCAACCTTGGCCATCAGCCTACCGGATGGAAGTCTACTCCACCTTAATTTATATCTCTACTCGTCACCTTTCTCCCGTGACATGCAGCTGGTAACTCCGAGGCGCCCACGACATGACGAACACGACCTACAAGTTCGCGTTAAACAGTCTATTCATAACCGACGCCTACTCGCGGCGCCTGAAATAGATTTGATATAATCAGTGTTTTTGTAAGCGAGCGGCTCGGCGGCCCGCGGCGTCCTGCTGCCAGCGCTAGCCGCCCGCCCGCGGCGCGCACGTGCTGGCGAGTCAACTCTCAACTTGTTGGGATGTAAATACGTGGCGGTTGAGGGAGTTACTTAACAACAACAACTCTTCAATTTCGTATTAGAAAGCCAACGACGTGCGAATTAAAAGTCAGCTTAGCGTCATGAACAACGCATAATCTCTAATAGTCAAGTTCCTGATCAGCTGTTGGCTCTTTAAAGAGTAGTTAAATATAACTTTATTAATTTTGCGTGGAAATGACACCTTGAAGCATTTCTACGAATTCAGTGCTAGATGACCAGATTTCTTATGCAAATCTAGTTGGAGGCAGTGTGCATCGAATTTGCTAGAAATTGACTTATATAACTTCGTATCGTCGGCACCGACTGCAATGTCGATTTTATATAATATATTTCAAAACTATAGGCTATCTCGACATTCACTACAGAAGGCAATTCACTTTAACTTACATATTAAATAGTTTCTATTTTATAATTATATTTTTGTTCATAGCCAAAAACATGATATAAACCTTTCATTTGTAGGTATAAGTGGACAGAACCTATTTTTTGATTGAACAATAACTCCTTCCTTTTACTCTACATTCCTCTACAAAACTGTGCCCTAACGTCAAAGGCAAAACACTCAAATACTTAACAGATCTGCCAATATTCAATTCTTCCTTTTCATTTACACCTGTTACCGACGTAAATGTTCAAGTGGCAATACTTTCCATTTCATCGCAAGCTATTGGGTTTGACAAGTTATGCTTGAGAATGATCACATTAATTCTACCGTTCTTGTTACCTGTTCTAACTCATATCTTCAATCACTCTCTATCCACTGGTACCTTTCCAGAAGCATGGAAATGGCAAATGTTATTCCTCTTCCTAAAGTCTCTAACCCTTCTTCTTTAGCATGTTTCCATCCCATATCTATACTACCTGTACTGTCTAAAGCCCTTGAGAATATTGTCCACAAACAATTCTCCTCTTTCTTATACTCTAATCATCTTCTAAACTCCTTGCAATCCGGTTTTCCGGATTGCTGATTGCAAGGCAATCCGGTTTTCGTCCAGGCCACAGCACATCTTCTGCTCTCATTAACGTTACCGATGTCATCCGCTTGGCCATGGATAATAAATCCCTTACAGTTCTTATACTTCTCGATTTTAGCAACGCATTTAATTCTATTGATTTTGATATTCTTATCGGCGTGCTAAAATCTATGAACG
>LUGF01017216.1:223618-239668 GCA_001625245.1 Calycopis cecrops | reverse complement strand
AGACGTAACTGACCTTCGTATTTGACAAAAATTTCAGCTTAATCCCTTCACGCGTTTTAGAGAAAAAGGTCTTGAAAACCATGCATTACGTTTGGAATGTTCTTCCCATTCATACGTAACCCTCGGTGTGCGAGTCGGACTCGCACTTGGCCGGTTTTTATTATACATCTAGTTATACAAGGTAAAGTAATCGATTAAGAGGCGATTGTTGTCCGAAATTTGTTTGTGTCTGATCCCTATAGAATAATTGTCTATGACCTGTTCTTGGCAGATGGTATGGTACAGAAGAATTGACACCGGAGAGTAAATCTGGAGAGTCTTAATTTATATCTCTACTCGTCCCCTTATGAGAGTACTAAGTTTAAAATAACTGAGCCGGTTCTCATACATAGGTTTTTCGATAGGAAGCAGCGATATGAAAGATGCCATAAAATGACGATGATGAGAAATAAGAATTATTAAAATATGAATTGCAGTTATTTTTGTGGCAGATATTTGAGACCAATCTCTATTTTTGCTCAAAAATTTATTTGGATGACCAAGTTCAATCTACCAGGTTGTCGATAGGTACAAAACTTTTAATTACTTCTTTTACAAAACATATTTGCATCATAATATTTATGCTACTTCTAATTGTAGCCATACCTGTGCTACTTCATTTATTCGTCACATTATATTATCCTAATATGATAACCGGGTTTTCAATAAGAACCTGTGAAGCCCGCCCTAACTCTTGTGATTTTTTTTATTATTCAATTATTCTGGTAATAAATGTTTAGTACTCCCAAACGTTTTAAATGCAAAGCTTCATAATTATACAAATTCTGAGGGTATTCATGAACAACACTTATGAATAATTAGAACATTAATATTGCTTATGCTGAGAGCACTTTAAGTTACAAGTGTCGGTCATTTCTCCCCGGTCCTGTTAGATTGCCGCCAATCGATCATGTTAATGGAAAGGGAAAATCTATTTACGGCTGTAAAGTTTACAGCATTCGATAAGTGATTTAAGATGATCAAAAACAATCGCAGGATTATCTAAGCAATTGAGATACTAACTCCTAGGTTGCAACTCTGTCCCTCCCAAGTCCGCGCGCCGGCCGCCAACTCATGTATATTTTACGCTACGCAGTTAATGACAGCGACATTCATAAGACGTTTCTCTCGTGTCACGCCGATAACAAGCGCTCTCGTTACAAGCGTCTGCGCCATTTCACTGTATACAAATACCTCATTACATTTAGACGGCCGCGGTAATGACTCGCGCCATTTGCCCCTGATTCTAGCTCTGTGTTTTTTATCTCTGTAGACTGTGTCATCATCATTATCATCCTTTGGACTTGAATAATCTAATTTTGTCAGTTCTGTGGCAAACATGTGCCTTCAATACTTATTTGTGCTCTATAATTTATTACAAAGACTAAGTCTCGGACTACCGAGTGGTAGATACTCACTAAACACTGACTAGTACAAATTAATGACATTTTTGCATTGATGCCAAATTGGGTTATCGCAACGGGGAGGCACCTCACCCTCCTATTTGGTAAAGTGGTGGCATAGTGACCGCTATGCTGTCGCGTGTCGTGAGTCTACAACTACTGCAGACAGGACCTAGTCGGCGGCCCCCGACACGAGCCGGACTAGCTCGGCTCTACTGCAGCGGCAGCAGCACTCATGTGTGTCCTGTAACTTCAGAACAACGCGTCTTCACAATCTGTGTCGAGCTCATTACTCACTTGACTAAATTATTTGCTTGTATCAAGTGCGTTAAAAAGAAGCAAGTGTCCTAAAGAAATAAAGTGCAAAATATTTCGTTAAAAATATTTCAGGCCGTTTATAAGATGTTAATTAAATTTTGACGCAGTCCCGCCTAATCTGGACGCCTGTCAAACTGCTGCGGACACATTTCCGGGGCGCCGAGGGACCAGGCCGTGACAACTTGACAGCACTAATTGAAATATAATCCCCCTTTTATAACGGAGAAAATCGCCACAAAAGACTTTCAATTATTTTAATTTATAGCGTGGTGGAGAGAATATATTATGACGACCGGCTGGCGCAGTGCTAACAGAGCTCGGGTACGCGGAGCAAGTTGCGCCAGCAGCCGTGGGATCGAATCCCGCCCAGGTTGATGTTTCTATATAATGTATGTATTACTATAATTATTATACATATGAACCCTTCAGTTAAATTACCTTTCTTAAATACTCAATCAATTCTAGAATCATTCATGGTTTACATGCCCGAAGGAACTTTGAATTATTAAAAGAAAGAAAAAGAAGAAAAAAGTATGAGCTTACAGCCCATCTAGAAAAACGGCAAGATCTGTATCACTTATTTTTAAATTATGTTTTTAATGTGTCGTCATTAAATTTGTTACACTTATAAAGTAAGTAAATCTAAATATTTAGAAGTAATTATTTTAATTTTAAAAGTTCGTAAAAAGGCTTTTTTATTGTTTTTTCAAAATTTGCCATATGTAAAATAAAAAATTATTGGAAAAAAGCTATTATTTAGGCTATTATTAAGTGTTTTGTTATTTAGATTTTTTTGTCTGCGCTTATGAGTATTTTTAATAATTAAAATACAATACTTCCATTTGTTTAAGCATGGATTATGCAAAAATCTATTTTATAGATAATTTGTTCATAATTATTTGACATGGCAACAATTGATACTGACAACTATCATAGATCAAATCATATGTCATTAACTGTAGGTACCTACTAGGTAAGTGTCAAAACTGTCAATCAAATGCCTGAGAAATGAATTTACAAAGTAAATTAGAAACATTAATAACTTATGAATGCTAACATCTATTAATTTGATAATTTAAAGTGTGGTTATCGGTGATATAATGTACCAAATACATACTACTTTAAGCACTTCCATGCTTATGAATTGCTTATGAATTTGTGCCGTTATTCTTTGCATGTTTATAGATGCTGCTCCTTAACGGAAAAGAAAAGGTTAAATGGGCAAAAACTTTTAAGCGATTTATTTAAGTTCTGGGGAAAATGGTCAGAGTGTAGAGATGTAGATAAATAATAAATAACGGGATAGCACCAGAAAATCAAATCACCAGCTAACAAAACAAAATGTGCTTTTGATCACAAGCTACTTAACATTTCTATAAAGATATTTAGTATTCTTCTTTATTTCTATTAAATGTCAACCAAATTCAATTTAGTAATTAATAAAGCAAAAATATGTATTATTTTAAATTAATTCAGTTTGGAACTGTAAGATTAAAAGATTTGTTTAAATTAAATAACAGCTTAACCCTGAAGCCTGTAATTGGAATAAATGATATTATTTTATTTGCTTGGAAAAGAGCTCACCTACTTATGGAGATCCGACTGGACAACCTGATGTTGGAACACACAGCACTTCGATCGCCAGGTGTCAGGATTTAGCCGGACACGTCCGGCCTTTACGCAAGTCCGGCCTGTCCGGCTTGTCACGAGTTTACCAAAAAGTATTAATCTGAACGAACCGGTAGGTTATGTGATGTTTCGTTTTAATTTAGCATGTGCATTCACTTATACCATTACTACGAATGTTAACGGAAATATGTGTAATCCGTCATTGTATATAATTTCTAGGAAATATATATAAAGCCTCCCGGAAATGTGTGCAATAAATTATATCGGATACATTTCCTAAGACATACATTCTCGAAATAGCCATCGGAAATGTAATATGGAAGGGATCGCGTATCCCTGGCTGAAATATTACCGGCGTAGTCTTGCCAAAGACTGATGAAGAGCTGTGAAATTGGTAACAAGAACGTTAACATAAAACAATTGTATTTTAGATATCAGGTTAGTTTATCCGAGGGATCTTCTACTAATAAATAAATAAATAAATGAATAAACCCCTTGAGAAAAAAATGTACAAGCAAACTTTCTGTAGGTACTTTAAAAATAAATTACTGTGTATTTTTAAGTACGGCGTTCTTTATTATGTACACAAAAAAATATTATAAAAATTCGTTACCAAATATATTTCGGATTTTTTTACAATTCCTAAGAAATTGATACATTTTCTTATCAACTTAAGAATTATTTAAATATTCTAGATGTTGAATACTATTCCTAGGTTTTACACATTTCCGGTAACATGTATACCTAATGTATATATTCAGAATACACAATAATATTATGTTCAATAAACTTACGAATATTTCGCAGATACAGAAGGTTGTTTCGCTTTTTATATTTTTCAATTATTGTAAGGGGTATCATTACACATCTTGGGGTCGGAATTCCTTGTGCACATTTAAACAAACATACAATATTTATAATTGAATGTTCGATTTCATTTGAGAATCGAAATGAGATACTTATTGTGTCTTTACGTCGTATGAGATTGAGTCCACGGAGCAGGTAATTGGCTTCTTTTATAGTATTGATAGGATCGCTGAGGACGTTTCCTGGCATCCTCTAGCGTTTGGTGCAATCTAGTGGGAAATAATTGTTCATTGTACGTATACTCTATAATTTGATACATATACTTCTTAGCTTCTTATATATTATTATCTTATTCATAAGTCTGTCTTTTTAATATTACTAGCTCCTGTCCGCAGCTTCGCCCGCGTGGATTTCCGACTTCAAAAATGGAGCTATTATACATATAAACCTCCCTCTCGAACCACAACATCTATTAAAAAAAACCCCAACTGTTCAGTAGTTTTAAAGATCTAAGCATACAGACACACACACGGCGGAAAGCGACTTTGTTTTATACTATGTAGTGATGAATGATTTGATTAACTTTTTACATTGCATTGAACACAGCAGGCGAATTGCACTGCTGCGATGTGCCTGTCGGACTTACGGTACGATATAGAGAGAGTATAAATGACTAGCCAGTCCAGGGGGGAGGTGAATAGCGGGAGACACCTGTATAATGTATATGTATGAATATATACAGGAGATAACGGTACTCAGTCTTTAATTTATATCTTAATATTAAGAGGCGTCCAATGCTTCAGCAATTTGGTTCACATTTCAAGATTACGAAGAGAAAGCTCTGTAAATGTTTTTTCCAATAAAATGTGTTGGGATCAACCGGAACTGAGGTGCGGGACCCTCAAAATATTGAAGTTGAGCCCGGGAACGCCGCGCCGGGACGAAATTGAGCAACATCCAGTGCTGATGATAGTACATAAATATTAATATACTCGTGCTACAAACGATCAAACGTGCCACAGCTAAAGCCATACGGAGCTGAGCACGTGCCCGCGCAGCTCACCGACGTCAGTCACTTTATGACGTCCCGTCGCAGCTCCGCACGTGCGCTGCAGCTTCAACGCGCCGCGTTTACTGCGTTCAATATAACCGGCGGGCGCTGGGGAAACTTTCGCGCTTATTTAATACGCTATTAGTTAGTTATGAAACCATCTTTGACCGACATTAAAAAGGAGGTTGTCAGTTTGACATGTATGTTTGTATATATTGTCCGTGATTAGGACGCTTTTGTCTGAACCGATTTTATACGGTATTCAAAACACAGTAACAATACAATATGAAGTATCACTTGACGCAACTTTCATTTTATTAGAATTGTCACCAAGAATGTATAGAAGCGTATCCATCTTCTTTTTATGTTATTTGATTATTACTTTTTGAAATTCTGGTATCTCCTATTTTTTTGCACTTCTACGACTCAAACTTTCCTTTTATGTGCAGCTATCGTCTGATAATAATCACTGGAACAAAATCAGCTTATTTATACAATTACTATAGGACCTCAGATAAATCAAGGTTCTCGATTTTGATAGTAATAGGGACAAACTTGCAGTAGTTAATTACGAATCGCAAATTTGTTATGGAAATATGTCACCAATAAGCCACAACACCTATATATTTTTTTTTGCTACATAAGTAATAAATTATTGGGATAGTAAGTATAATAAGAATTGTATATAATTATCGCCCATTTTCTTAAATTTATTGAATACATCGGCCTCCTAGCAGTGTAACTGATCACTGCGCCACGAGATCTTTCGTAATAATAATAAAAATATAATGATGTTAATAATATAATACTTTATGATAATCCGATATATAATTGGGCTCCAAAAATAATAAAGAGGCACTATAAAATGGGATCAACATTATGAGGCCACAATAATCAGGGACCTCCTGCCGCCATTTTATTATTCGCTCGTCATAATATTAAGTTTCCTTCTTAATTTTGGTCACAGCTATTTTTACGATAATAGCTTTTAACGTGCCGACAATATGTAATGAAACTGTAAATTATTATAACAGAACATAACCGTACACGTATTATTACGGAAACTTTAGGACTTAGACAAAGTTATCATAAAATAAAGCATCATATAACGAAAACATGTATATTTTTGGTGGCAACTTTCTATTAGGTATTTTGTAAGTTCGGAAAATGTGCGCTTAAAAGATCTAATCAAAATCAAAATATTTTATTCAAAATAGAATTTGAAAAATTGCTTTTTGAACGTCAAAAATTTAGTCTACCACCGGTTCAACCCTAGCCCTGTCCTGAGAAGAACCGGCGAAACAAACTCAGCGGGCCTCATTAATTTTTTTCATTATACACTCTTCATTATACATTCTTCATTTATATACACATCAACGCTAAACAATTTATTACTAACGAATATTGATAACTGTTTAACAGTTTCTTTGCTTATTTTTGCCAGTAATGAAATTTTAATGAACTGATAGTTAAGTTTATTAATCTGTGCTGATAGTAATTTTCTAAATCAGCGTACGAAAGAAACCATGTTTTGCTACTTTTAGATATTTATTAAAATTATTTAGTAAGAGGTGCCACACTGCATGCTTACATGCAGCCAAATTGGGCCGGCAGGCCCGGGGAAGTACCTCTCGCTTACACGAGATCGGCTTAAATTGCCAGCTGTGCTGTCGCGTTTCGCACGGTGTGTAAGTAGCCAGTGGCCCACGGAGGTGGGAGGAGAAGGAGGGGCAGCGCATCTGTATAGTCTCTGTGCGGATGTCTATGGGCATCGGTTGTCATGAAAATGATTCCGTCTGCTCGTTTGCCCCCCTATACCATATTTTTTTTTATTTTTCATTTAAAAAAAATAATGCCATTCTATAAATTAAACATGATGTTTATGAGTATATGCCTTACTTTGGGTAAGGTGTAAACATGCTTCATTATTGTTATTAAAATTGAATTTCACAATTCACATAATAAAATGTGTGCTTAATTTCATTGTTGTCCATAATTGTAATTTCATTAAGTCCTTTTTTATTTTCCATTAGGTAATTCAAAAAAATCGGAACTGCGCCAAGTTCCATCTAAGTATCTTTCCGATAATGGAAAAATGTTGGAAATATTGATAAATTGGATCACTTGGCAACTGTTCAAAGTGTAATATTCCTCGTTTCAAAATAAAAGTGAACTTTCCTGGAGTCATAAGATATCATTCTTATCTAATGATAGTTTTTGCCGCGAGGCACAGTGGGAACCTTCCAAAGTTTATCAACAAAGGTTTTGACGATAGTCGAATTGTCAGTAATACGAGTATACTATATACCTATATAAAACTAAAAAGTGACGGACTGACTAACCGACATACCTCTTACTATAGCATACTATCAACGCACAGCCCAAACTACTGGACGGATCGGGCTGAAATTTGACGTGCAGGTAGGTGTTATGACGTAGCATTCGTTAAGAAAGGATTTTTATAAATTCAACCCCTAAGGTGGTGAAATAGGGTGTTGAAGTTTATATGGATTTCTCAAAAAATAAACGCGGGTGAAACCGCGGGGCACAGGTAGTGTTTTAATATACTTAAATTGCCAAACTACTATACGTAGTTAATAGTATTATGTTTTTGGGGACCCGTATGTTAAGAATAAAAAAATGAACCTCTCTTGGATCATTTCGTTATCCGTCCTTCTGTAATTTATCAATACCATTTTCTCTGGAATGCATCATGCATGAAATTTACATCAAATACTGAAATACTTTTTAATACTTAAATACTGAAAGGCATTAAAATACTTTTTAATGTCTAGAAAAAGAATATACCTCTAAGTCATCACAGTCAAAAGTTACAGCCATTTATATACAAATTTTGTACGTATTGAAATCGTACATTTCCGAATAATAGCGCACTCGTTGTTGACAGTTGTTCACTGATAAATCCAAAACTGCTAAGTTATAATTCTATCACTAAAAACTAAAACCGATTAATAGACTATTTGCCAAGTTTTCAAAAACCACTCCAGAATCTTTAAGAGTGATCAATGAATTTATAATCTAAAAAAATCATATTAATTATATACATATTAAATTCAATAAGTTTTTATTTTTAATACTGTCAAATAACCTATCATATTATACGTAGTTCGCCCGATCGACATGTAGGTCTTTTTGTGTATGTACTTGTGTACACATAAAGTAATATTGTTAAAGCTGTCTCTTTTCAGAATGTACTAGTTATTATATAGAATTATATAGCCGAAGATCGAGGCCAGTGGAGTGCTATGGGAAAGGCCTATGTTCAACAGTGGACTGCAATAGACTGATGATGATACTATAGTTGTAGAATATACTATGTTACATACAGTGGCGTTCCACCGCCACTAAACTTTCCAGGGGAAAAGGAAAATGGTAAATGAGAGCACATGCATTAGCACTGGTATCGTGGATGTCAACAAAAGTCTCCGACGACTCGTTTGTCCCATTACGATAAGTATACAAAAACACCAATACGAATAAGTAAAATACTAAAACGAACGACGGCCTGTCTTTGATGAAGTCCGAGACGTTGGCTTCCAACCAAGACTACGTGGACTGAGCTCTATGACCTGGCGCCGAGACTTACTGGTCTGGTGCTGGTGGTTAAAATGTTGCTCAATTGTAAAAATTTTCTCATCCCCAAATAAATTTTTTCTGTGACCTCCCTTTGCGTACCACTTAAATAGTTGTTTGGATTTTAAATCTTTCGATTTAATTCAATTTTAAAAATGATTAGTGCGTTTCTTATAGGCTGCAAGTCCTAAGTCATCTCTTAAAATACGCGACATGGTTCTAGGTGCTATCCTTATTTCCCGGGATAAAATCTTTTGCTTTCGGACAGGATTTCTTGGAATTCTTTCCCTTACTGCTTTGACCACCTTTTTCGCACGAACACTACGTTGACAGCCAGGTTTTTCTCTGTCACAAACAGAGGAGGTCTCATTGTACTAATAGGTCCATACACCGGTACACAAACATTTGACAACTACCAAGTGTATGGAGAGTTTTATAAATTGCGTTTGGCTCCATGCCTACTTTGTGTAATGCAATCACAGCGAGTCTGTTCTCTTTATCACCCCACTCCATTTTAATATCGCAAAATATTGTACAATGTATTGGCGCCAAAATGAGAAAACACAATGAACAATCGTATAAAAAAAAAGATTCCAAATTCAAATATAATATTTTTTTATTTTATTTGTGGCCAGACTAAATAAATATTTAGCAATAAATATTATATTACTTATTTTACATATTTTCAATTGAAAAGCTTTCAGTTTTCCTTTGATTATTCGAAAAAGCAATTATTTTTTCGCCATAAAATGAAATTATTAATAAACTGGAATAATTCGGCGACGTTGACATTTAAAAAAAAATTCAATTACTTTCTTTTTATTTTTAAACCCCAAAAGGTTTATTACTTTAAGGTTCTGGTTAGGACGCCAGATAAAACCTATGCCCATACAAAGTTTTACATTCTCCTATAAAAACAACCTTGTAAGTGTACAATTTCTGGTCTTAGAAAAATGTTATGGCGTCACCCTTACTTCGTCTGTATTAATTATTATTAAGTGGTGAACATACAAAGCGTGCAACAACAAGGATGATGTGGCCTACCCTTTATAAACTCTAAATGCTAATAAGTTTTTACGTATTTCAAACCTGGCCTTGGTCAGATTTATTTTGTAATAGTTTTTATTTGTGGTAGCAATATTGTACTTACACAGAGTATTAAGAAGATTAACAATTATTTACCAAATTATTTGAAATTCTTTTAAAGTGCTTTTAATAATAATGGTGGAAACCCGAATACAGGTCCTAACGTCAAGCTTGGGCACTACTCTCCCAACAAAAAGTGTTATTGATTATTTTTGTACTATTTAAATACTGTATTAAAACTGTGTAATGTGGCGAGAAAATAAATAATGAATGAACAAATGAATGAAATGAGTTGAGTGAATAGCGAACTTGTGTTTAATTTTGAGTTTTCACTTTCTACTTGTCTACTACAATCGTTGTCTTGTAAATCTTACCACTCCCACGTGCCTCAACACAAGTCAACATAATATTAATCAGCTTTATATGAAACGAGCTCAACTCGACTCAAGACATTAATGAACTATCATTATGGAATTTTTAAGGGGGATGATTCCATTAACCACTATAAGATATTTATAGAAATATCATAATATATGGTGGTATACTAACTTATAAGAGAACGAAGTAACTAAAATATGTTGGTTTGGGAAATAACTAGTAAGTTTATGAAAGATGTGAATAGGTTATTGCGGTTATGTACCAGGAAATTATTGTAGCATATTCATAAATTAACTTTTTTAATTAAAAAGGCGACTTAAATGCTATCGAAGCACTTATAAGCTTAAAAAAATGTGATTTAAATATTAAATTCATTAGGATTATTCTAAAAAAGATTATTCTTTACGCCGCGCCGGTCTCGTGTAAGCGAGAGGTACCTCCCCGGTGGACCAGTTCGGCTACAGGCATGCACGTAGCGTGCCAATACCTCTTACAAACCTCTTCTGTCAGAGAATGTAGGTATATAATATATAATTTATAAATTATGATACAATCAAATAATATATAATTATGTCAAATAATGTAATATTCTTATTATTATAATAGCAAGCCATTACGTAGTCAGAATTTATGTCAAATACAATTTTCGAAAATAAATGAGCGTCATCTAGTGATGGACGTGTGAAGTAGGACGCAGACTCGTGTTCTAAACAGCGCGGCGGTTTGCGGCGAGATCAACAGGTCTCGTTACTCCTATAATATAGAAGTACCACGACACAGTCCGCGGCCGCTGTACGTTATACGACGATCTGAGTCGCCGTTTGTTAGAGGCCGATTATTATATTTTATAATACCTCTAGTAAGAGGTAGTGACCCGCTGCATACTTGCATGCAGCCGAATGGGGCGGGCACGACCAGGGAGGTACCTCTCGCTTACACGAGACCGGCGTAAACTGACAGCCGAGCTGTCGCGTTTCGTGCGGTGTGTAGGTAGTCGGTGTACGGATTGTGACCGGATTGTAACTTTCCGGTGGCTCATCGGGAGCATTGACTAGACGCGGGCAACACAACCTGGTCGTGCGAGTGTATCGCCGCCCGTTGCCACAATAGGTTTGCTCGCTGGCCCCATTATACTACAAAATATAAAATCACACCCTAGGCGCCTACTTCCTCCCAGTGCCGGATTTACGCATAGGCCCGTGAGGCCTGGGCCTAGCGCGCCACGATTGGGGGGGCGCCAAAATTTTCAGGACAATAAAATTTAAGTCCGGTCAAAAATCATAACACTCCTTTTTGCTTCGCTGTAGTCGGGTAAAAAGGGCGCCGTATCAGACTGGGCCTAGGGCGGCAGTAAGCCTAAATGCGCCACTGCTTCCTCCTCGTTCCGTAGTGGGAAAAAATAAATTCCTTCGTTACGTTACCCCTCCACCCCCGCACCCCCGCAGACATGGAATGAAAAGATTGATGAACTTTATTTATGTTTTATAAATGCGGTAGAATATACATTTATCACGCGAACCCTTCGCGTGATAAATGTATATTCTACCGCAATATTCTACTCAGTATGTACACAAAGCGTTACAAGGTAAGTATTAGTTTTTTTACGACTTCGTATACGTCAAATATAAAAACAAAATGCCTTCGTATAACGTAGGACATTACACGAGCTTTCTTACATAACGACTTTTTTTATTACTAAAATTCTTAAGCTTGCACGAATTTTACACTTTTTTGTTCTTGGTGAGACAGAAAATGCATTTACGTCCAGTTCGGTTTCGGGGCCTTCGGTCGGTGGTGTGTGGGACTCGAGGCATAGCCCTTAGAACCACGGCCAGTGACAACTTTATTGATGATTTTGATGATGATTAATGCCCGGAACTGTTCATCATTAAGGCATCTCGACATCTAGTCGGTAAAAAGACGGCTACTGCTCCGCCACGAAGAGGTGTCCGTATCACAGATCAGCTTCACCAACATCGGGACAGTGTCATGGGGTCAGCTACCAATCCTTGTCGTTGTCTTTGACACTAATTAAACCTAAGCTAATTCATTTTTAGTCTTATTATCATAAAATGTCGGCTGACGAAATTCGGCGAGGCTCACTATTCAACCGTACACGAAGATAACGTCACCATGTCCCGCTACAGGCCTGTTTGGTTCAACTTAAAGTTCGGACTACCCGTTTATGAATTTAATTTACACATATTAACAGGTGTAGTACTTAGAATTAAGTATCCAACACATTTGGCTCCAACATAGTAACCTACATAAACCTTTAAAAGGTTAAGAGTTGTTAAATTACACAATTTAGTTTAGGAATGAAGTGTATGATAACGGCGTGTATAAGTTAAACAAAGTCTTAGAGAGTATAATCAGGTACGTGACTCCGCAGCCACAGGCCGCTACACCTGCGTCTAGTTCTAATAACACTTACACATTAACTCTTCTATGCTGTAGCCTGTACTTCATATCTTATAATAAAACTGCTTATAAAATTTTACGTCGAAAATATTGTAAGGACTTGTTGTATGCTTATTACATAGTAGTTATACCTTTAGGTACATTGTGAATAAAAAACAAACCTAAGTCTAAATTAGATTTCACAAATCTCTATTTATACTTTCGTTTTCTACCTTTGGTTCAGTCACACACTTTACCTGCAAGAACCGACTAACTTATCAATAATAATAAATCTTCGTGTGCTTTTAATAACATAAAACATATGAACATCTGTCACCCCAGTCCACCTGTGCGCTGCTGTATAATTTACTATACGAGCGCCCCGCGACTTCCCCCGCTTGGAATTTAAAAATAAAAAAACAAAGTAGCCTTTTGTAGTAACGCAGGGGAATACCTTTATGTACCCTACCCAGGAGCCCGGGTAACTCCACCGGGTACAGTGTCGCGCTCGGCTATTGCCCCTTCCGACTAATCCCCTGATCTACAAGCAACAGATCCCTCCAGCGACAAGCTGGCCTCGGTGAAAAGGCCAGACTTCTCTTCCTTGGGGACTTTCCAGCTGCCTCTGAACAGCCCCTACTATAACGTCTGAACCGTGCAATGGGGTCAGGTTCCCATCCTGACCCCTGGTCCCAATGCTCCTACCGAGCACGACGACGACGTCCACGCCGCCATCTGCTGATTTAGAAGGACGGATGGAGAGCCTCTCAGCAGAGCTGCTTTTAATCTAACCTCACCTGCCTGTCTGGTGTGAACAGCCCTCTTGGGGATCGTAGAGGAACCCCCCCCACCCCTCTACCACGACAAGGTGGCAGAATCTTTGGAGGGGAAACAAAGTAGGGTAAGATACTCTTTATTAATATCAGGTATGTCAGTGAAAGACCTGTCAACATCGGTCAAACCGTTTCAGAAATAAGTCAAAACAAACTAACAGACAGACAAAAATTGTAAAACACATTTTGGTAGAATTATGTGCCGTATTCATAAAGTAAAATAAGGTTGTTTTAATGTCACAAACAAACAATTCAATTTTATTTATTTATATAGATTATTTTTATTACTTTAATTTATTTAAATTAGTCTCCCACACATTATGAGGCGTAATTGCCTGAAAATGGACCTTAGTAGCCGAAATTTGTTTAGGAGCAGAAATGAAACGGCTTGTTTATTTGAATTTATGGCCTCATATCTGACATTAGATATCGCGTGTATTCGTTCCCATTGTCCTTAATTGGCACCGTAATCATTATAAATGGCCATAAAATTCCTACTAATTACGCTCGACGTCGTTCCTGGTAACTAAAAAAGTCATAAGTCTTTATTTTCATGTACCTACCTACACGCCTAATTTTTTCCAGCAGTGATTGATCAATAAGGAATTCTCTAACAGTGTTTTGTTTACTTGCGAATTGCGACAATTATAGTCTTCGATGTGCTGTAATTTGTCTCCTGTGGGTTGCTGGGTGTTATATGAGCCAGTGATTTCGTGGAAACGGACGGAGTTGTGTTACAGGAAACTCACTAACTTCTTTCGACACCTTTCCATCCCTTGGCTGGAAAAACGTGATTTTTGATTTAAAGACTTAGTCAATAGAATATTTTTATGATTGGCTTCACATATAATATATTTGGTGAAACATCTCATTGCAACTTAAATAACGGTTGTTGTAAATAAGCAAGATTTTTCCTCTACGCTACTTAAAAATAATTTTCACAGGACTTTCCACATATTTCGATCACTTTAGCGTAAAAAATCGTGATTTTTGATATAAGACTTGGTCAATAGAATATTTTTATAATTTTCCCTGTACGCTGTTAAAAAAAACTTCAAAGACCCTAACCCTTTGATCAAAAAAACAAAAATTTCATCTCTTCATCCGTTCCTGAGTCCCTAGGAAACCCATGGAATTTGAACAAACTTGTTAATAATTCACACGCGTCTAAAAAGAGGTCGTGAGCATATGTGATGCTGATCACACAGTACCAATAGAGGGCAGTTGACCCTCATTGGGGTCCGCATTAATAAACCACGCATTGCCCTCTGACGGGGCTACGGTCTGGACCTTTTTGGCTCGTAAATCAAGATATTAGCTGAACTATAAATTTAACTGTTTTCGAACGACTTGACTTACCTCACCCGCGCGTGTGAAATATTGCTATTGTGGAACGGCAGGAGCTGTTGTTGAGTTGTAGACACATCGGGCTGGCACAACTGTGTCTCACTCAAACATATTCTTTGTTATTGTGTGTATGGGCTTGGAACAGAAAACGAATTTGCAATGGATGTTTGGAGTATCACAGTATATATGAGGAGAAAAATAGTTTTTATTACATACTGGCATTAATAAAGGGCTTTGCCTGCGCGATGTACGGAAATAATACAGACCGCTATTTTAAAACTCTTTCACAATCAATATTATATATTTTTCTAGACCCACATCCGTGATCTGTAACTTTCAGTTATATTATTTTACAGTTATTTTGTGGTATTAGTGGCCATGCAACTTATCAATTATCATTTATCATCAACATTATTTTTATCCATATCATACGGACATGTAATTCAGCATAGTGTTAGGGGAGATAGGGGCTGGTTGTTACAGGGGTAGGTTGTTACAGCAACGATAGCGGCTGAATGGAGAGAGATAATTAGATGCTTTAAAGAGACAAAAGTCACGCCACCAAAGGCGCGCGAGCCTCAATGGGCCTAACGTTTGTGTGGAAGGAGCACGTCCACGTGGCTGAGAAAAACACAGGAAAGTAACTTTTTTATTTTTTCGTAATGTTGGCCTACAGCCTGCTAAATTTGAAAGATGAGACGTGTGTTGCGTGAACTTAATGCAATTATGCTTTCTCTATATAAAAAATCTAGATTCATACAGTTATATTTATAACTGCGTTCACTACATGATCTTGAACGGTTGGTTTTGGTGTTGGGGCAAGAAGTGACATTAGCTCGGGGTAAGTTGTGACATGTCACAACATGCCCCGTATCACTTTTTGACGACTATCATAATTTTAACACTTAAATTTGGTTTTTTTATAGATTGAGGACGTATAAAAGATGTTTTAAGAGTTATGGACAATTGAAGAGAAGGCGAGGTCTCCATATATACTAACCCAGTTCTGTATGTACCAGAGATTTGATTCACAATGAACCTACTTTTTGTCCCAATGCTATACGACTCTATCCAAAAGCTGCTGCTAGAACTAGGAAGGTATCCCAGAGAACGTGAAAATCGGCTATTTAACGGATGCAGCTGAGAAATATGAATTGGCGCTGGA
>LUGF01017216.1:178738-213324 GCA_001625245.1 Calycopis cecrops | reverse complement strand
CTATCCAGACCCAGTGTTAGTGATTCCAATTGTGCCTTAATATTGTTGAACAGTTGCCAAATCATATTTTTAAACTCATTAAATTCCTGAGATAGTGCAGAAATGTCTGGGTGTTGATTTGCTGATCCTCCAGTTATCTTCTGTAACTTATTTTCGTATTCTTCCATACGAGTTTGAAACATCTTGCCCAGACTTTCAAGGTTAAGTGCATCTGCCATAGTTAAATGATTAAAGTTGTGATTTTGCAAAATTTGAGAGGAGAATTTATTAAGAGAATGAGTACTGGTGAGTTTCACTGACACTTAGCACATAATATTTTAATAAGGCTGTAAATATACTATTTAAATTAAATAAAATGTATGAGCACACTAATATTGCTTCTTATTTCTGTGACTACCCACAGAAGAAAAAAAAGAAGAAGAAGAAAAAATGTAATGTTCTTTGAAGATAAATATTTTTATTAAATACTTTAATTTGATTGCAAAAATTGCGGCGTGTAAATATATACTTTTTATAATTCAATGTTAATAAAATACTAGCTTCGATGTTGAAATATAATGTGAAAAAATCACATGACTTTACTTTTAAATTTCTACTAAACAGTAGATTATTCGTTGTCTGTGGCGTTCATTTTTGCTTTCATTTTTTTATAGATCTTTGTCTCTTTCTCGCAAATCCTTTGCAAGCTGGCATTGAACCAATGACAGCGCAGCTGCAGCGCGCGCAGGGCCAATCAGGAGCGAACGCGCGCTGTTAGGATTTTGAAACAAGGCTCTCTCACCATTCTCTCTCTCTCTCTCTCGCTCTCACACAGTGTTATAATGAGATTTTACGATACCGATTTGGATATTATAACATCATGTCAAATTGCTTAAATTGAGTTTTTTGTTGTCTGAGCTATAACAGTAGTTATTATAAGTCAAGTATTGAAAACATAAGTAGAATGTTACAACATTAGTATAGATAAAATCTGTTATCTTATCGTGAAAACCTGACTGCAGACTGGCTCTTGTAATGGTGTAACTGAGGCATGAACTCAACTCCGGTGTTGCACCAGTGTCCTAATTCCACTATATGATATGAATAATATTATTATATTTTTTTTTATTCAGCCTATGTTGTCCTACTGCTGGGCAAATGTCTCCCACAAACTTCGCCCACCATCCCGGTCTTTTGTCTTCTCCCACCAGCTTTTGTCGAAAGCATCGAGGTCGTCCCGCCAACGTTCCCTCGGTCGTCCTCTGCGTCTCGCTCCGTCCGGGGCCCACTGAGATGTTATGTGGGCCCACTTCTCGGCGTTCATCCTCGACACATGACCAGCCCACTCCCACTTCAGCCGGGCGGTCTTGTTGCCGACGTCTGCGATGCGGGTCATAATAATAATAATTAATAATATGATATGAAATAATAAGCATCCCACTATGGAGGATATGCAACAGTTTGTTGTACTGACAGTTTTTTTTTAATAATGAAAATAAATTATTTAAAGCATGCATATTTCCAGTAATTGGATCAAATATATTTTCTTGCTTGTTTTTTATATTTACAAAAGAGAAAACAAGTAACAAGAAAATAACATGCCGTAGTACTCAATATTCAAGTAACTTTTTACAAATGCGGACAGCGGAGTCTTAGTAATGGGGTCTCATGTTTACCCTCCGGCTGTGAACCAACAGACGTACGGTTTGCTGATAAAAATTGTCTTAATCGTGATGAATTTGTTTGTGCATCAAGCTGCGTCTAGAGGCGATTCAAATTTCCAACCCGATTCAAATTATTTGGTTCAGAGGCTGAACTAAATTACTTTTTGGTGAGCTGCAGATGAACTGTCACAAGTTAATTAATTAAGACCCACCGGGCCGGCGCGTCTGGTGTAGTATCTCTTGCACAATATTGGAGAAAGGTGCTGGATGTGTATTTTTTATAGTACAGAGAGGCAATAGAACAGTCGGAGGCTGGTGCGACCACCGGCGCCCATACACATGTATCCGGTTTATACACGTGTGCTGCCCCCTCCTTCCCCCTTCACGGGTCACCAGAGTCTCACTCACTGTGTGCGTGGGAGGTACCTCCCCAGTCGCGCCCGTACATTTCAGCTACAGCGCGGCAGGGCCACCTCTCACTAAGACGCCGTTATCTTGTCTGCCGGAGACGACTCGTGGTACATTACGTTACAGCGAGATATCGCTGATAAGGATTAGATAAAGAGTCAGCTACTGGCGGTGCTTCTGAGCGATAATAGGTGTACTGCAGCGAAACTGGGCTCGCGTGATCTGAACGCATTTTACACAGAGTTTTATGAACTAAAATTAAGTATTTATTAACTCACATTTGAAACACACAACGTACACACGAAATAACATACAAAACATTTACTGTTGGTTTTTTCGATTCCGAAAAGGATATTACAAAAATACAGTAGTATAAATAATACTAGCTGACCCGACATATGTTGTGTTGTCACTGGAAAATATGTTGTCATGGTAACGTTTTAATGTTAGGTATGTGGCCGAATTGCCCGTTACTTTACCCTTTTTTTTGACGCATTGGAATACAATTACGTATGATACCTAGGAACCCGGGTAGCCCCTAGACCTATGTCAGGGATGCAATACAGACTGAGCCCCTGCCTTCAGCCGCTATAATTGGAGGATCTCAGATCAACAGGCTACAGGATCCCTCCAGCGACCGGCTGGCCTCGCTGAAATGGCCAGACTTCTCCTTGAGGACTGTCTGGCTGTCTCTGAACAGTCCCTACCTACTACAACGTCGGAACCGTGCAGTGGGATCAGGGTCTGATCCTGACCCCTGGACCCAGGACTACAGTCGGCACGCGCCGTTAGAACAGGACATATGAGAGGATAACTATTCTTTAGTTTACTGACGATTGAAGAATTGAAAATACTTATTTAACTGATAAACACGCAGATTCTATTAACTAATATATAAATAATTATCCACCCATTTATGCAAGGAATTAAAAATAAGGCCTTAGTTATTTATTTTCGAATTATTTTAATTTTAAATTTAAAGGAATGAAAAATAGGCCCTTAGTTATTTATTTTAAAATTATTTAAAGTTTAAATTTAATTTGATTTCTGTAAGTCAGGACGAACAGGAAATATTTGACAGGTTACACGTCAATAATTTCTATCGGAAAACGTAATTCTTGATTTTACCTATATATACTAGCATTTTTTCATGTTTACTTACTTTTTACACTTTCCCTGGACTTACACAATTAAGTCAAAACCAAAATTAGTCAAATCAGTTCAGCCATTTTCGCGTTTTAGTGAGTCTAAAGAACAGCAATTGATTTTTATACTTATACATATATACTAGCTGCGACCCGCGGTTTCACCGCGTGCGTGTGCTGCGCTAGCATATTATCGTGGAAAATCATCCCATGGCATCCCATAGGAACAGTTTTTCGGGATAAAACTATCCTGTGTTAATCCAAGTTAACCTCTATGAGTGTGCCAAATTTCATGAAAATCAGTTCAGCAGTTTTCGCGTGAAAGAATAACAAACAAACAAACAAACAAATAAACAAACAAATAATCAAACATACAAACTTTCGCATTTATAATAGTAATAGGATATTATTATAATAGAAGATAGATAGATTATGTGTGTTACAAGAAAACTCTCCGATTTCCTGTTAAATGTTTATATTCTTTTTGCTTGGATAAACACTTTTGTTTTAAATATGAAATTATTGAAATAAATTGTAGCAGGTCTATTTTTTGTCTAAATTAACACACATTTCCATTTCATGTGACATTTCATTTCAACTTCAATAGAGGCTTCGTTAATCGTTAGCCACCAAATGGCTCCGAAACTAAACTTAGAATACACTTATAATATAATTATAAACTAGAATAGACTAAAATAAACTTCACAGGATCACCCTCTGATGTAACCAAAAATCGCTTTAAATATTTCGTCTCTTCATCCGACCTACTGTCCATAGGACAGACAAATTGCATGGGTTTTTTGGTCAAACTTGTTAATAATTCACACTCGTCTAAAGAGAGGTCGTGAGCATATAATATGATGGTGATCCCACAGCGCCAATAGAGGGCAGTTGACCCTCGCTGAGGGCCGCATTAATAAACCACGTCTGACAGGGCTTCCGCCTGGACCTTTTTGGCTCGTAAATCAAGATATTAGCTGAACTATAAATTTAACTGTTTTCAAACGACTTGACTTACCTCAATCGCCCGCAATATTAATTTTGTAAAATGGTAAAAGCTGTTGGAGACACCACTTCGACCTGGCACAACTGTGCCTCAATCACACGTGCTTCGGTTGTTGTCCTTGGGTGTGTCTTTGGGTGGAAGTTTGGATCAAGAAATTAATTTACAAAAGACGTCTTGAGTATTCTAGTATTAATATTCTAGATATAGGAAAATATTAAATACAATTATTTTAAAACTTATGAACAAAACAATGCCATATTATATGATTCAAAATCACTTAATTTCTAGAATAATACCACACTTAAAACCCTTTATAAATCGGTTTCGCATACTTGAATCGTCCCTAAGTAATTGTAGGAATCATATTATGGTCACCTACTCGATGTAAGTAGGTAGGTACGATTACTAGAAGCCTGCGGGCGCTCCCGCCTGTGCTGAAGTGCCCTAAATCTGTCAGTAGCAGGGCACGTCGGCGCCAGTCTCTCGACGTACCGGACTCCTTCAATACGGGACTACGGAACACGACGTAAAATGGAAATGAGGTCCTGTTAACTCGGGAACATTCGCGTCTACCTTCAAAAGCCTTATTCCAATACTGTTAAATCATTCAAAGCTTTCGTTAAATTATCATATTTTAACATTCAATTTGAATACCGCCGGACTTCCCGAACAACGTCAATATTAAAGTTTAATATCATTGAATATTGAATGCGGCATTAAACCCCGATGGCGTATTGATTGTTAAAACAAACGCTCTCTATTTAAATACTCGCCCACGCGGTGAGCGAGCGCCGGCAACATCCAGTCCGCGGTATATTGCGCTAAAGTAAATAAAAAGTGGGAACAGTATACACAGTATATTATTTAATAAAAGTATAATAGTAATGTCCATCAAGAAGTGACAATACATTCCATCAATTACATACTACATATATTTACACGCGGTACATACTACTTGTGTCTATCGTTTTGTATATTTTTGTATTATGTGTAGAAACTATCACGATAGTGCTGGTGCTGCTGTTGCATATTTGCAGCCAAATCCGACCGGCATGAGAACAAACACGTGAGAGTGCGAGCTGCGCCTCATGTCTCTCTCGTCGCCGTGTTGGTCCCTCCGTGAGAACTGGAGTTTAAGAGAGTAGTGAGTGCACTTTTATATGTAAGTACATACAGTCCTCCGTCAGTATAGTGAGGCCGCCGTAGATAAAATTAGTAAAAAAACATAAATTATTGAAATGGAGTATTTTATGGCGTGTTATTGGCATGTTTTATGACTACTCGCGCCCATTTAAGACATTACGCGTGACGAGAAGTTATGCCAATGGATCCTCCTTTCCCTCATTCCCTTCATTCTCTTCGAGTTAACTTTCACTTAGTTAATTCCGCGTAAAGTGACAGTTATGTAATAATAAGTCTGTTTTCAGTTTGTATCCTGAATATCTGAGGGCATCGAACACAACTTATCTGATTACAGTGGCAGTAAGTCTACCAACGCAATTTAATTTATTCAAAATATTGCACAGTTATTGAGCGCGCCACGTCTCCCGTAAACGACCCGCGGAGGTTGCCGGGCGCGTGATATTTGGATACAACGTTAATATTAAATCACGTACCTTCATGTTGTCTCTACAGATACAAGACGCCGCCGGCTCCCGCCTCCCGCCAGACCTTCAACAATAACACGTGCTGTTCGTTAAATCACGTCATAAAGGATAATTAATATATTATTGAATTCTTTATGAAACCATTATTTTTTTCAAGTGAATCTGATCACTCCGATGCTTGGTGGAAGAGACATGACTTGCGTTTGGTCCAAATTTGTCGAAACCGTTTATTTGCAAGCGTTCGTTTTATATTTCAAATCATTTTTGGTTCGGACATTTAAACAAAATTTCACACGAAAGTGAACAAATCAGATCTACAATGCGAACGTATGGACTGAGGATCCCGGGGGAGACCGAGACTGACGCACATGATGAGGTTGTGTATACTGGCGGCAGGCGGTGTCGAGGGCCTCAGTGTTTGCATGAAGAACAATGAATGTGGAGGAAGCACGATGTAAGTATTGTGTGTGATGACCTGCCCCTTGCCTACTCCACTAGTACTCCGGTGTGAACGTATGTTGTTGTTGTTAAGTTATAGCTCAGCGAGCACGAGGTAAGGAACTGACGTACAATTTTATATACAAAACTGGAAGTACAATATGTTGCCGACCCTTTACGAATTAATATGCAATTTCATGGTCGTGGCACTTCTCTCGCGAATTCAAATGGACAGATATGATCTGCCCCGGTAGAACCATATGTATGAATAATACGGTACAGGCTGGGGTGTTAGAGACGTCGTCAATAATTTTCATATTTATTTAAACTTCCTCCATGAACGGTGTAAGAAACGTGCAGTCAACAGTGTGGAACTGATTTACCCTTTTTTTTGCAAAGTGAGCTGCTAACAGAGCTGCTGTGGGTGCACCCGCCGCGCCGGCAGGGGTTCAAGCGTGGTTATACATCTGTGTTATTTACGTGTCTGGAGCCACAGGAGGATCCCATCTCTTAAAGTGTTATTGTTATTTGAGTTTGAGGCGTCTATAGACCACTTTATGTCCAAGAGGTTTAGAAAAGGTCATGGGATGTATCGGAGAAGGTGGTGTAGAGGACCGCTAGTGTAGAGTACCGCTAGTGTAGAATACCGCTAGTGTAGAGTACCGCTAGTGTAGAGTACCGCTAGTATAGAGTACCGTTAGTGTAGAGTACCGCTAATGTAGGGTACCGCTAGTGTAGAGTACCTAGTATAGAATACCGCTAGTATAGAGTACCGTTAGTGTAGAGTACCGCTAATGTAGGGTACCGCTAGTGTAGAGTACCGCTAGTGTAGAGTACCGCTAGTGTAGAGTACCGCTAGTGTAGAGTACCGCTAGTATAGAGTACCATTAGTGTAGAGTACCGCTAATGGGTACCGCTAGTGTAGTGTACCGCTAGTATAGAGTACCGCTAGTGTAGAGTACCGTTAGTGTAGAGTACCGCTAGTGTACGTACTGTTCCTTCGTTTACGGTTGCTGGCTGCTGTTATAGGATACTGGGGACGGTCCCTTGCCGTCTGGTTTATTATTCTTACACGCAAATCAACTAGAACTAGATTTGCCATACAAACAGATTACAATCTGCAACGACTTAAATATATTATCATCTAGCAAAATTCAAAAGGTTCTTTGGATTGCATTTAACATGGACGAAACCAGTAGATGGAGATCATTATTGTAAGAAGATTTAGCTCATTTCTTTAGTAATGCCCGAGGAAATACTGTGAAACAAAACAAGTTAGCTTAAAAGTTTGTAACCCGAAAACTTATTCACTTACCCGATAAAGTTGAAATGAATTAAGCTTAAGTGAGTCGCACGGAGCTTATGTCTTGTTAATTAAATAAGCGGCAGGTTCGTGGAGCTTACACGTTTCGTTTTGAGCTTTAACATCCACTTTACTTTACTTTTCCTTACTTAACTTATATTAACCGTTCTGTACTAAACATATTAATCTTTTATCTTATATATTACTTCTCAATTTAGGTTGATTTTATTATTTACGTCATGATTTTGCTCCATGTATATCAGGCGCTAAGTATGAAACTATGAGGGGCGAATTCCTAAAAAACAGCAACATGTCGAGTAACGTTTGCTTGCCGTCGAGTCAGGGCTGCTAAACTTTGGCATCATCTATCCATTCCGATGAGTCACTCGTGTCCCACTTACTTATAGGATATAAATTCATATCACTTACACTATAGGATATAAATTCATATCATAATTTGCATATTCAGGCAACAGCAGTACTGGCAGATTTTTTATAAATTATGAAAATAAATACTTTTAAATATGTAAGTTTCTATTGATTTGACAAAATATAGTTTCTTGTTGTTTAATATCAGTACAAAAGAGAAAACAATGTAGAAAGGAATAACTGAACATACAGTAACACTCAAAATACTAATACTAGATATATTACAAATGCGGACAGCGGAGTCTTAGTAATGGGGTCTCGTGTTTACCCTCCGGCTATGAAACCAACATACGTACGGTTCAGTTATAAAATTTATGTAAAACTGGATTTGTTTGTGCGTCAAGCTGCGGTGAGAGGCGATTTAAATTTCAAATTCATTTCGTTCAAAGGGTCAAAACACAGTTTTACTTTTTGACGACCTGCGGATAAACTGGGAGTCACAAGTTTATTAATTAAGACCCACGGGGCCGGCGCGTCTGGTGTAGTCTCTTGCACAATATTGGAGAAAAGTGTCCTTTTTATAGTACAGAGAGGCAAAAAAGCAGTCAGAGGTGTGGTGTGACCACCGGCGCCCATATACATGTATCCAGGTTATACACGTGTGCTGCCCCCTCCTTCCCCCTTCACGGGCCACCAGAGTCTCACTCACTGTGTGCGTGGGAGGTACCTCCCCAGTCGCGCCCGTACATTTCAGTTACAGCCCGGCAGGGGCACCTCTCACTAAGACGCCGTTATCTTGTCTGCCGGAGACGACTCGTGGTACATTACGTTACAGCGAGATATCGCTGATAAGGATTAGATAAAGAGTCAGCTACTGGCGGTGCTTCTGAGCGATAATAGGTGTACTGCAGCGAAACTGGGCTCGCGTGATCTGAACGTGATATAATTTTATAATATAAATATAAAAAATAGGGATTTTTTCGGTAGCTCCTTTGATAAAGAAGACAATTATTACATCCATAAATTTTTTGTATGTTACATAGGTGCATACGAAAAATTTATGGATGTAATAGCTGTCTATCAAATATCCTGCTTGATCGAATTTAAAATAAACTATAGCAACTGGACTTTTTTTCACAACAACGAAACATCAACGCTATCGATTTTCAGAGACTACTCCACTACTCTATAAAGTTTGAACAGCTAGCGCTAAACATCAACAACAGTCTAAATACCATCCGATAAGGTTCTAAACGACGCGTCGTTTAGACGTCTAGATCACACGCGATCGCCAGCTTAGTAGTGTCGTCGACAATTCGATGATTTCGATTAGAAATATTTGTTTATCATATTTTATTTCCTCGATTAAATTTTATATTTTTTATTACTTGAAGAATCGTAGTTAACTGGTAAGCGCGCCACTTCTTGCTCTCTAGTCCGAGATCCCGGGAGGTCCAATGGGTATTGGTCCTCCCGGGTTCTCTTAATTCAACGCATTCAGCACTACATTATAGTAAGACGTTATAAAGTAAGCGAAAGTTACCTGTAGGAAGTACATATTACATTTGTGCCTAGTACACACTTAAACAATTGTTGACTTGTGTAACAGTTTGTATTTACATTTTTTATAGTATAAGGGAGGCAAACGAGCAGTCAGAGAAATTTTCATTCATCATCATCATTCATTCATTCGACGTCACATTCACACCTCCTCCTCCTCTCCGCCTACATAAGCCATCGGCTACTTCCACACCGCATGAAGCACGAAAGCATAGTAATCAGTATCACAGTATATCGGTCGTATTGGCCCAATTCGGCTGCGTGGATCCATGCAGCGTGGTTGAAATGTATTCACTGGAAAGAGCTTTGTCCAGCGGCGGCCGGCTAGCTGATGATGATGCTGTTACTTCGCGTGCAGCTACTCAGGCGCTCCGGTCCGCTGCGCCCGTCTTCTCTGCGCCAATCACATTAGCTACGAACTTCAGCTCGCGTGCCGTGTAACGGATCAATGTTTGAGGTGCGACCTTTTAGCGCGCGGACTAATTAATAAAGTTTATTAAGTAACTGTGTTAAGTTGTTCAATGTCACTGCTGTCGCGCTTGGTGCAGCTGACTTCAGGTGGTTCATTGGGGTTGTCCACTTTTACTCCAAACCCCCAATGGACTCTCACGCTCAGCATTCCCTCCAGTATTATGTAAGCTAGCGGTCGTGCGGGCCTGATTGTTGTGTACCTACAGCTGCTTCTTAATGAAGTTATGAGCGTTTGGTTACTGTTAATGACCCTGAAACATCGTACAGCTGACAACTGCTAGTTGGGGCAAACGAGTAGTTGTTAGCTTACTGTTACAAAATACTTTTCATCCTGATAAAATTTATGTTTTTCTCAGGGCGTATTTTACGCGGTTCAAATGAATAAATACGCATAAACTCAAGAAATCGATATCGTGTATTAAATTTGCGTTATATTAAAATAGAAATAACTTATAATGGCGAATGAATTAAGGATTATACTAAAATAAAACCCAGCTCAAATACAGCGAATGTTATTCAGAGTCTAATAATGTTTGGGCCACTGATCTCTACTTAACTGGATATCTGATACATAGTAACATACTATTATTATGGAAGGATTAAAAAAAATGGCACAGGTCTGGGGGTAGTCAGTACTCTGTCACAATATATATTTAACATTGTCGTGATTATTTTTTTAAAGTATAAAAAGGTAAACGAGCAAATAAAATGTAATAAGGGCCATAAAATCCGCACAGAGTTTATTCAGATGTTTGACTCATTAGATCCGCCTCTTATTGGGCCAAAGTTAACTCAAAAACATTTATGAAAAGGGGTTGCATAGTTACTGTCACTTCTCTGTACACCTCTTCCAAAATAAGCATTTGAAAAGATTGTGCCACTGCCATAAAGATTACTAACAAATGTTATATGTATTTATTTACAGGTCAAGAACATGTCCAAAGATAACTTACTAATTATTTTCATCAAGCAGCACAGAAAATAACACTTCTGTTTACAACAAATTTTACAATTATAAATTAATTATATCTTTAATTGGGCCGGTTTTCATAAATCTAAATTAGCCCAGGTTAATTCTACTATTTTTATTCCTAAAATAATAAAATTGTAACTGAAAGTATAAAAAGTATCCCTATAATAATAACCCGCGAATGCGGCCTCACATTTCCTATTTTTAATTAACTGGATCGACGAGGTGTAAAATCAGTACGGATTAGATATTTTAGCAATAACGGTCGCATTAGAGGGAGATCCGGCTGCAAATATCTGCAGGTATCCGTTTTTTTAATTAAACATTTTTTTAAGTATGATACTTGGTAGTAGGATAGACTACAGCGCGGTTGGCAGGTCAAATTTGGCCGCGATTACCCTTAATAAAATTTAAAAAAAAATTGTTGTAAATTGCAGATATATGTATTTATTGGACAAAACGTCTTTTAAAAGAAAGGCATCATTATTATCCTACTAATATTATAAATGCGAAAGTTTGTATGTTTGTTTGTTTATTTGTTTGTTTGTTTGTTTGTTTGTTTGTTTGTTGGTTTGTTTGTTTGTTACTACTTCACGCAAAAGCTGCTGCACCAATTTTCATCAAATTTGGCACACACATAGAGGGCAACTTGGATTAACACATAGGAGTTTTTATATCGACAGTGTTCCTATATTATGATACCATGTGATGATTTTCTATTTTCCACGGGATCGAAATTTACACGGGTGAAACCGCGGGACGCAGCTAGTAAAAATATATGTTCGTCAGCTTTAAGTTAATCGCATCCATGAGTTGCCTGGCATAAACAAGTATGCTATTGTTACTTCATTACAATTACGTTTTTTTCAAGTTAATTATTGATTATAATGGAGACGCTGCGTATATGCAGATAGAGATTACAGCATTTGTTAATTTTAATATTTAGAATTCTTTAAATATTAATTATTTATCATTTAATTTTACTTAAGTACATGTTTAGATTGTTGTGTGAGAAAAAAAATATATTATTGTTATCAGTTTTTTTTTATATAAAGTGTATCCAATTATATAAAGTGTTTCAGATCAGTGGTTTGTATGTTCTAGAAATATCTTTATATCCTATATTTGCGTATTGTTCTGTAAGCAGTATCGACTCGTACCGTCGCGCGCCGGTGCCCCGGGCTTTGGAGATTTGAATACGAATTACAGATCACAACATTATAGAACGGAGTAGTAACATAGTAATGATGTTTTTGGAGGTGGAACGTTTTTAGAATATTAGAAAGAGGTTACAATCGCATTGTAAAAGAATTGGGCCAGCATGGCCAGGGTAGGAGTAAGGGACCAACACGCTGGTGAGGTTTATTTAAAACAAACCAGCTAATAAGCTAATTAATATGAACTAGTTGATTGCAGGCATCATATAAAATATGTTTTAATATGATGCCTGCAGTGAAAATACATTAGAACACGTATTTACATTCTGCCATAAAGTCTTTTATTAAACAAGAGAATAGCATATTTGATATAATGGGATAAAATATGGATACTTTTTTATTAAATCAACAAACTTTTTGAAACTATAATAGCACGACTGAAGTTCTGAAGCCAACGCGAAGTTTCTTCATTCGAAAATCAATCTTACTGATAATTAAACTAAATTTAATTTAAGTTTAGTGTTTACGTTGGGAATGTTGATACTACTAAAGAGTTTGAAATAATAACAATTAGTTTTGTATTAAACTGTATTCATTTAGAAAACGAATTAAACAGTAGCTATGAAATTTGTTAAACTGCTGATTTGTTATAAAGAGTTTTTATTTCTAGAAATTCAGCGTCTGTCTAGCGTTCGGAGCCTCTTGGTAATTACTGAGGATCATAATCTCTCAAAGAACTGAGGATTGCTCTGACTGGTTACCCTTCTAATTAAATCCCCTAACAGGTCAGCCAGAATCACGAAAACCGCAATAAACATCCTAGCTCACGTTCAACCTAACTCCGTTGGAACATTGGGACCAGGGGTCAGAATGGGAACCTTACCCTATTGCAAGGTTCCGACGTTGTAGTAGGGACTGTTCAAAGGCAGCCGTACAGCGGCTGAAGGCACCCGCAGGGGCTTAGTCGGTAGGGGCGTTAGCCGAACCCGGCACTGTACCCGGTGGAGTCACCCGGGCTCCTGGGTAGCGTACATAAAGGTATTCCCCTGCGTTACCACAAAAAAGGAAGGTTTCACCTACTTTAAACTACCTAATTCATCTGCAATACAGTAAATACCTTTTAGAGAAACTAATTGATTTATTATAATGCTTACACGTTAATATAAAATAGAAACTTACTTTGTAAATGGAACTATCTTATTTTATTGATGATTCTTAATGTTATATTTAGATTATATTTAGATTATAAATAAATATTACACCTATCACAAGTTTGTCAGTTGCATTACCTATTCGTAAGTAGAACTAATTCTAAAATGGATTCATTTTTAATGTTTCAAATAAAATTATAGACGTCGGTAATATTACGAGAGTAAATAGTAGACGTATATAATTATTTAAATCTCTAAACTCTACACTCGGGAGTTGATAGCCAAATACATTCGTAAGTCGAACTAATTCTAAATAAAACTTCTTACTTCTTTAACAAAAAGAAACAGAATGTATGTTATTTGTGTCCAGATTGTTATTATCTGTTATATCACAAGCTGATTGTCAGAAGCAGCTCCGGTCTACGGCCGCCAGTTTGGGAGTGATCACTGCGGCGGGCGCACGGCCTCGCACTCTCCACGATCTCGCGCGTAAATTACCAAATAAACTTCAGTTTCATTTGTTTTTTAAACATCGATTTATTTTATTAGTCGAAGTTTTCTTACGGTGACTGTAAGGTTTGGTTTTTATTTGGAAAAGTTTATGTGAATTTGAAAACTTTGATTTTTGGTAAGTTTAATTTTTTTATTTTATCTCAATAATATCAATAAATATCAATTTTATTAGCGTTATAGGTATCAATACAAATTTCATTATTAAAATTAAAAAAAAATAAATAAATCAAGTATTGTATAATAATAAGTAATTACTTAAACTTTAAAATATTTATTTATTTATTTATTTTATATTTAGGAGGAACAGAAGCTTAAAAAACAACAATAGAAACAAAAATATTTGAAAATTAGGAAGCTTAAAATAGTTCCCCACTAGTAGAAACAGTTTTTATCAACATACAATCAAGGTTTGTCTAAGTTTGATCGCTACAGCTTGGAGTTATACATATAAATATCATCTTACATTTACATAAGCAAAATTTACAAAATATCAGCTACATCTCAAAGAATGTGTTACTTAGTAGCTTTCTCACAGACACACAGCTAGTGTTAAAAAGATCTAGATCAAGTTTTTTAGCTAGCATTATGTTTAAAGAGAGATTTATTATTGTGATGCATCAGTAAGGCATTTAATGCTACCTTGTGCAACGTGCTTTTTAATTATTGTATGTGCCACTGCCGTGTGCGTTCTAGTCGGAGGACACCAAGATGTCGGGTAACACCAGCTGCGCTGTCGCGTATTGTACGGCTTGTGAAATTATTAATGGACTGCCGGGATATAGCTAGGGAGGAGGATAACTGAATATCCATGGGTTATGTACATTTTGTCAGGCCTTGTCCTTGGTCCAGCTGCTTGCTCTATATTATAGAGAAAGAATATTTTTAAGAATGTTTTGTTACTATTAAATGAGCATGTAACTTTACAAGTACCCACATGATATAGAGTTCGTAAGTAGAGACGTTAAAAGTGACAAATATTTTTATGTGAAAAAACGACAAACGAGAAAAGTAGATAAAGTTTTTCTTCTCTATCGTGTTTTGCCTTCTCCCGCCATGCTCGTCCAGGGCGACGCAAACTCGCAAACTGCACGAAACTCGACAGCGTTAAGTAACTCCACCAACTCTTACTAATTAATATTCTGAATAATTAATTACTTAATGTTATAAAGCGTGTCGAGTAGCCGCCGCGTTACATCCTGGCTACAATTTATATCGGATCCCTGTAGTATAGACGCGACGTGAACATTTAATGACACATTTTCCTATTTACTTAATGAATTCAACATTTTCAATTTATTCGCATATACTTAGGTATTGTCGTATTGTAATTTTGCATATTGTAATTGTGTTAATCAAAGAGTGACAATACCTATATGCGAATAAATTTACATAATTATGTATTTTGTTATAACTAAAATGTTTGAATATACTCTAAGGGATATCTCAATATTTCAGTAAAATATTTAAATTTTAAAGACGAAAACGCCTGTGCAAAAAATGTTTTTCGCTAAACATCGTTCGCTATTTCGTGAAAGACATTTTTTCTCCAAAAAATTCCATTTTATATCCCAGATTTTTCCCCAAACACAACGTAAAGACGTCGGCGACGATTTTTTGTGAAAATGCGAACAAATTTAATAAGACTGCGTTAATAACATTGGGCGTGATCATTACACTGATCATTTACAGAGATGTGGGGGAAGGCAGGCGGAGGGGGGCTAAGTAGATTAGAACATACAACTTCTATAAATCACTTTTGGGAGTTGAGTTAGCTATGGACATCGATAGTCATAAAAATGGCTCCGACTGCTCGTTTGCCCCCCTACACCATAAAATAAAGAAAAAAAATGACCACAAAGCAAAAAGGAAGGCGACCTCGCGTGTGCCAGGTTCATCACGGGACGAGGGGGATACCGGCAGTATATTAAATTGCCGAGTAATTTTTATAATTATACTTGATGTAGGTATAGGGAACGTGCACGAAACATAGAGGCAGCACTTTCGCCGCTCTAGTGATCATTTTAGGAATCACGTGCTAGCAAAAAACTAAGCAAACAATGACAATGACATGTTGACATGTGTATATGTGTCATACGTACAAACGAAAACTTGCTAGCATTCGGTTCACATTTCAGCTACTAGTTAGCGTGGCAGTCTAGAAGATTATTCTCTATTGAACAACTTCTTGATGGAAATCCATGTTATGCTTACTAATTAATATACTTTTTATATTGTTTTCTCTTTTTATTAACTTAAATTTCCTCAACATTTCGTTAACTCATCATACAATAAATTATATTTTTATAATTATACAGTAGTGATTAAAAACAAATAAAAATAATACAAGAATGAAAATGACAAAAGAGTGTGATTAGATAACAAATATTTCTTTTAATATAAAATGCCATAAGCGCGAACCGTGTAGGTGTTATTAGCTAGCAGTTATATTAAATTTTGTCGTGCTTTAATCCGCCATTTTTGTAAAAATATCAAAAATAGAGATTGAGACGAAACGTAAAGTTATTTGTTATCGAGTATCTGGGAGCGTTCTGCGTTTAAAGCATGCTCATTTGGATTTTACAAAATGTCTTGTGTATTTTATAACTAAAATATTTGAATTTACTCTCGAAGGACTTATGAAATAAGTAAAAGGGTTTATTTCCCAAGACTGTTTGATGTTTCGTAAAAGACATTTTTAGCAGCCTTTTGTGAGCTTTGGGATTTTCTTTCAAATACTACGTAAAGACGTCGACGACGAAATTCTTGAAAATGCCAACTTGTTTAATAAAGCCATTCATTTCTTGAAAGTTTGTGTTTAATATGTAAATAAAATGTTTTAGCAAGATGTGATATTACTCTTTGCATCTCAATTGGACTGGAGTGACCTCTCTTTCACATAATATCGGCACGAGTGATTGATGCGTTTTGTGAGAACGATTAAAGGAGGTTCAAAACGAGACGGAGAACAAGGCATTTCTTTTGGTACGGCGGTATCTGTGCGCCGGCCGTCATGTGAGGGTTCAATTGATCGGTTGTCGTCGCGTGTAATAAAATTGTGTCGGCTCCGAAATGCGACTTGAATTCAGAATCAAGTTCGTTCTTATGTACCTGGCAAGTAACCCTCCACCTCAAGTGAAAGAAGCGCAGTAATGCTCTCAGCGTATACATCTACAGTACCCAGCACGACACTAGCTACTCATATTTTTCAAAGATCTGTATATCATTTTCTAACAAACTCGAAAAAAAACTGCTACCATTTTAGGAATTTGTCGATCACATCCGGCACCGGATCCAGCAGAGGCTTAGGGGGGGGGGCACCCCAAGCTTAAGGGCTTTAATATTATTTTTATACCCATAAAAGGGTCCCCTTTTCATTTCCAAGGCCTCCTAGCCCCGGGCCCGCCAGAGCTTAACCCGGCGCTGCTCGCGGCCCTCACGACACACGAGACAGCCTGACTTGTTGTATTGCTTTTGCGTTTCATGTTTGTGAGTAGCCGGGGGTTAACTGGGCCACGGTGTTAAGAAAGGCAACGCATTTTCTGATGTCAATTTCAATTTCGAGCAACCGCACGCTGAGGGTACTAAAAAGCCAAAAAAAAAACCAAACGAACACGTGTAAGTTCGTAATGTTTTTTTTTCAGTGCTAAATTATCATTTATCAATTTTCATTACATTTTCCTGATAAAGAGGTACGAACAGACTGCTAGATGCCACGATAAGTCTTAGTAATAAAGAAACCTTTTTACATTTTGGGTAGGGAACCCTCAAAACCTCTACTTTTTAAATGAATTTAATTACCTCTCAAGGAAACCAGACGCTTCGTTTCAAAGAATATTATGCGAAGGATAAAAAAGCAAACCTGTGATTTGACTTTGCTCAAGATAATTAGAAAAAATTTGCCTTTCGTTTTTTACTAAGACGAAGGAATTTTTAGAGTTTACTGCTAATAAAACGGCACTCGGTCTCACAAGATACGAGAAAAAAAATTGTGAAACAATCACCGGATAAGATTACCACAAGAGGTTTTAACAGCACTTTCCTCTAATTCCCTTGTCATCAACTTCTACCATACATTTAAAGGTAGACAAATATGAAGGTAAATAAGCAGTCGGATGTTATATAGACGGTTTACGACGTATAACTTTGTATAAGATTACCCGTCTGCAGCGATTCTTTATTACTTAAAAGAAGAAGAAATTAACACATTTCTTCCGGAGATAATACAATTTAAAGATGAGATCACTATCTGTACATTTTATTAATCCATTATATATTTTGTATTCTTCTACAGCAGGCTTGTTAACTCCCGTAACCATATGTACCTACCTAAGCAGCTTCGTGCTACTTGGTCAAGGTCATCGGGATCTGAACTGTTTGTATTTCGCTCTAAATTCCGTTAAAACTCAAGCAATAAACTATGTACTATACTAGACGTGTTCTGTTAGTGAAGGCATTAAAAAGCGATTATTTGCTTCATTAAATTATACGTAACAACACAACAATGGAGCATCTACTTTGATTTATGTTTTCTTTAACGTATTTTATTGTATAGAAAGTGGTAGCCTTCACTTAACGCCGGTGTTCTGTGAGAAACTCTAATTATCCGGTCGCGTGAACAAGATTTAGCTGCCAAGGAGCATTGACGCTACTAATGTTAATTAATTATTATATTGTCCCTACTTAGATTTAATGGCGCCCTCACCCTCTACGGTCTACTTTAACCAAACGTTCTAATGTCTATTTCTTTTGTATTTTATTTTTATTTTTGACAAAATCCACAGGGCACAGACCTTAAAGTCTATAGACAGAAGTAGGTATTTATATGAATATCGTAAATATTTTAATCACACTTTTTAGGGTTCCGTATCTCAAAGAGGAAAAACGGAACCCTTATAGGATCGCTTTGTTGTCCGTCTGTCTGTACGTCTGTCAATACCTTTTTCTCTAAAACGCGTGAAGGGATTAAGCTGGAAATTTTTGTCAAATACGGAGGTCAGTTACGTCTTAATGCCTTGAAAAAATCACACTTCTAAGTTAACGCGAGAAAAATGCCAATTGTGCTTGTGCAGCCAATTATGTACAAATTTTGTATGAAAACGTACTTTGTCGAAAACCAAAAAATCAGCGGGTACTTCCCGTTGACCTGGCGTTGTAAAATTTGGCAAGAAGTTAGAACTTATAGCACATATATAAGAATAAATCTGAAAACTAGTAAATTATATGTAGGTCATTGAAAAAATCATTATCAACTTATAATTGTAATTAGTTGCCTACTAAATGTGTGTGAGCAACCGCTTATATACGTTTGTCAAATTAAACGGCAGGCGTAAAGTTAAAATAATTGAAAACCATGGAAACACCAAACCATTACGTTTGGATTAACGAACCCTCGGTGTGCGAGTCGGACTCGCACTTGGCCGGTTTTTTTTATTCAAAAGCTGCTCATGCACCCTTAAACCACAAACAAAACAATTACCTTATAGTCTGGTCTGAAAATCTTCATTTATTCAGCGAATTTCGTCGTTGACTGTACTGTATAATACTAAATACTACAATTCTATTCGAATGAGACACATATATACGTTCTGTTTCCAGGGACATTCTGCTCTAAATTTTAATAACGTGTCTCGCTGTGTGTTGACTCGCGAGCTCAGGATATGCCGCAATCAGTCTCGAGGGTTTCAATACGATTTTATTTCCCCACGAACATAGCGTCAAGGGCGAGTCGGATTTTCAAACCGAAGGTTCCTTACCAACAGGACTACTACTACACACAAGTTGGTAATCATCAGTAATATTATAATATACCAATTTTCGGATTAATTCCTTTATATGTGCTTTAAATTTTACTTCTAATCCATTTATTATCAGAGATACGTGAGTTGTGAATTATATACGTGAAACATTTCTCGTGTAGAAATTATTTCATACTAAACTTAAGTACAAAAACATTTGTGGACGTCAGTCGTCGTCAATCAGCTTTCACTGCTGTTTGGTCATCTGTGGTTAATGTACGGAGGCTCAAGTGAGAAGATGACGCGCGTGAGCTGTAACGGAATAAAGTGATTTAATACAATACCATGAACATTTTTTTCAAAAGTAACGACAAAAGAAAACGCGGCAATATCGCGGGTAAAAGTGATTTACGCAATACCCGGATACCCAAATTTGTCAAAAATAATCCAGACTTAAGGAAATATGTACCGTAGCCGCGGTAAGGCCGCAGTTCAAGTGATTTAATGCTATGCTCTAAATACTATCAACATTAATCCACACATCTAGGAAAGGGTGATTAGAATTTCTCAAACCCAGGCCTTTATTGAAAAGAATATAGGATATAAAAATTGCGTAAAGTAATTTAATTTATTGTGAAAATTATGACATAACACCACCACCATATTTTAAGAAAAAAAGTTATACCGAGTGAACCTCTAGGAATTACATAGGAACGGTTTCATCTGTTTAATCCTGATCTCTAGAAAAGTTAATATACTTAAAATAAAAGATACAAAAAAGGGAAAATAAAAGCGCAGATACACAATAATAAAACACATTAAATTAAATTTACCAAATAAAATAAAACAGACAGAGGCATTCAGAGTAGAGAAAGACTTTTGTGACTTGATGAAACACATCAAACAAAGCCACAGCGCATCACAAAGTGTCGAGACCGCCACGAGGCGGGCGCGCGCCGCAGTGCGTCCGTGGGGATTACGAGCGAGTGGTCCTGTAACTAGTGACAGTAATCAAAGAGCCCTGCTAATGGCCGCCGCCGCTCGCTTGCGAGGAAATTAAAATGGCCCTTCAGCCGGTGACTTTTGTACTCACTAACTCACTTTCTGTGTCCTGTTTTGTTTCGGTTACGTTTGGGAACGCCGCATACATTTTTTGATGTAGGTAATATGTCGGCGACAGCGGCCATGTTTTTTGTTTCATAATCAGAGGCATTGTGCAGAACAGTGATGACGATACATACGACGGTCCCTACATACTTCTCTTGATTGTCAAAACGTGCGTGTTTGGCGGCTTTTGATTGCGTACCTATACGTAGAAGTATGATTTTTTCAGTGATTCGAGATATTGCTGACCTTCCTTCCTTCCAAGCGAAAAAAAAGGTTATTGATAGACAGACGAACATCAAAGCGATCATACTAGTATCAGTGGCCCATTTTACCTTTTGAAGTATAGAAATCTAAGAGGTGTGCACCACCCAATTCACATGTTGTTTTCGGTAAAAAATCAATTGCATCTCGTCTTCCTGTACAAAAACTTAAATTTATTCTTTCCACGCTTTATCTATCACTCAGATTCGCTTATCGAGCACAACATAAAAAGGTTAACATTTTATATGAAGCCCGCGTACTCCGAGCGCCCGACCATCCGACAGACTTTACACTTTTACGCCGAACTGTGTCACTTAGCGACTATTCGTGCGTACAGCGCGGCGGTACCAAAGCCGTGCACACTCACGAAAAAACGCTTTAAATTTTTTGTAAAATTTTAGACAAGAGAAAGCTGATGACAAAGGAAAAAGAAAAGGCAAAATGAAAATGGATTTAACTCAAAGTAGGTTTGATGTTATCTTTTTTTGCAACATAAGACGACAAATGAGATGATTGCAAATCTTAGCAATCACTATTTTTAGGAGCTGGTGGTATACATTACCCGAAGTATTCCCACAAACAAAATATTGATTTACAGTACCTATCAGGAGGAAAAGCAGCAAGTGCAAGTTTCCGGAAACTACTGACGTTTAAAAAAAGCATAGAGTTTATGCTGACATTAGTGAGAAGGAGGGACGAGGGCATCCTCTCTCCTTCCACCAGAATCATCAGAAACATGACAGCGATGCCGTATCCCTATACATATCCGCATAGTTTTTAGACGCAAAAACGCAATTTTCGACATAACTTATTTTTCAATCTAATAAGAGAAGCTTTCGATTCAATTTGTTTCACCCAAATTGTAGGCTTGAATCAACTGAATGCTTTTCTTACAATATATTTAAGATATCCCATATTATATCGATGAACGTTTATAATGTTATGCGCGAATCAGTCTACCATTCCAACGTTCTATTTACTTTTACTCTGGTAATACTATTTTCTATTCACAAAGAGCTAGAACGCTCATCTCGAGATGGAAGATATTTTGTTGAAACTAAGAGTCGGTTGTGGATGTTGTCTTTGTTGCGAAAAAACTTGTGTTTTATTTTATTTTTAAAGGAGGAGGTCGAAAATTGTTTGGGGCGTGGGCGGTCAGAAACAAAATATATAAAGCAGATTTGTGGTTTGAAATCCATCTCATACAATTCATTTTAGTTTCAGCAGTCAAATCTTTCCACGTTATATAACACTACCAATAGCATATTATTTATACAATTTGAAGTTTTATAAATAATACAAGCAACGCCATTTTGCCAAAATGAATATTAATAACAGACCGTCTTCATAAAGAATCATAACATATAAATTCTGTCATTGCAGGTAATTTATTTGTTTATCCGTTATTTTATTTTTTATTTGTTTATTTGTAAAATTATCGTACAAGACCACTCCTGAAAATATATTATACTAGCTGCGCCCCGCGGCTTCGCCCGCGTAAATTTCGATATCGTGGAACATCATTCCATGGCATCCCTCAGGAACATTTTTTCGGGATAAAAGCTATCCTATGTTACTTCTAATACCTCCAAGAACATGTGTACAAAATTTCATGATGATCGGTTGAGCAGTTTTCGCGTGAAAGGGTAACAAACAAACTTACATTCGCATTTATAATATTAGTAGGGATACTTAGAATATGTAATAATAATAAATGAAGCAGGAATTAAAAATAAATTGTTTTTTTCTGGTACTGTATATTGTCCTGGATAATTAATCAATCATACCACGTGGTTTACATTTTCCCTTCTTCCCCTAGTGTACCATTCAGCCTCTAAAATACTGCACGTCTACCAATTGTCACCGATACTATGTTAGAGCCGCCTCACGCGACATGACAACATAATATTCTAGCAGTGAAGCATTTAAATTTGCCTTTTCGAGTGCGAGTCAAAGTCAATATCTGACATATTGCTGCAGCCCGTAAAGAGAGCGGGGAACTTCTATTAGAGCACAAGCGAACGCCCCCGGCGGGAGACAATAAGCTGAGAGTTATAGGGCGGGGCGTTAGCACTGATATCGATAAATACCATTCACATTTTCTTACTTATCGATTAATAAACCGGCATCTTTGTATGAAGAGAATTTTAAATGTGGAGGAAGTCACGCAAATATGTGAGGATCGTGATATGTGGCACTCTGTACTCTCGGCCTACCCCATTATGGAAAGAGCATAAACATGTGTTGTGTTGTTTTGGTAATTTTAGTTCGTAATATTTTGTTATTTTACTGTAATATGCGGATGTGATTTATAATATGATACAGTATGAATATATTTTATATTTCTTTCTATTTTATAAAATGATGTGTTGTTCTTAGCACGGAGGCCACTTCACTTATCAGTAAAAACATTTCAAGTATTCATTCTTATCGTTCAGTTAAGGATTGTAGTATTTATAACACAATATTGTGATTTGTGTGAGTTGTTGTAAAAAAAACGTAAAATAATTGACAAATTTTTGTTTATGATTAAGATTCTTTAAACGGATTCTATCGCGTTCAATGCAAATATCCACTTGCAGAATATGACGAAATCTCCGCAATGAACGAGTCTATCAATTTTTGTTTACTCCATTGGATGTTTCAGTTCAAGACGTTCAAGTTAATTGAAACATTTCAAATAAATATTTCAATATTGTTAGAAAATCGGAAGAATGAAAGTTAATAATAATGTCTACATATTATAATATTTCTATATATCATCTAATAATAATAATAAATTATATAAAAATTAAATGCGAGAATGCAAATTAAAAGGATATAATAAATAGGATATATATAATAAAAATCACTTGAGTTTTATACTAGGCGCCCATTCGAAAATTCTATTTTTATACAAACAAAACTAATTTTAACCCCAAAAACCGTATGATACATTTTAAATTTCTAACGGCAATATGCAGTTGTGACTTCTAACAAAGTGAAAATATTTTGTATATGTCTAATATATTAATTAGTAAAAATTAACAATAATGGGTACTAATTTACATGTAAACATTATGAATTATTATGATAAGTTATTATGAAAGTCAAAGTAACTATCTTAATTACTTCTATAAAACAATCAGATCAATAATGGATCTTTCATCTCGAGTCAGTAATTGTCCAGGTGATCAAATTAAATGCGCCCAGTACTGCCACAGCTGTAGCAGCATCATTGGCCGCGAGATCGTCCAATTTGATGGTCCTTGGGCTTAGCGGGCACTGAAGTAGAAGCTCCATAGATTTGCACTTTTTTATTGTACGCAATATAGTCAATATGAGGTATAGTGTGTGTTCAACAGTAAATTGTATTATTAATACACAATAAACAAACTGCAAACAATAATTGCAATGTAATGTAATCGATAAAAAAATATTTTAAATTATTTATTTGTACATCCCTATAGCCTATAAAAGTGCTGTTTAGTTTCTTTTATAATACCCTATCGGCCACAAACGTTCGCATTATATTCGCATTATAATACTCGGGTTTCATTACGTCACCAATACCTTTTTACCTCCAGGGGTTCTATTTATTTTTAAAAAGTACATTATGTATTTATTTTAATGGAGATTTGTAGTAGCGTTGTCGTTAAATACGTCTTTCTAATGGATGTGAATTCGGATTATAATATCACATACATAATAAAAAACAAGCCACCCGCCGTTGTGACACATATTATATCTTTCAAATTGCATCTAAGTTATATGAGAATTATGAGTGATAATTCTCATAATTACAAAGTAATCACAAGGCGTTTATTATATTTTACAGCAAACACTTTAATAGAAAAATAATTTCAAATAAGGTAAAAGCCTTAAATAAAATATTAATAAAAATGGGAGAGGCGTATGTCCAACAGTGGACTGCTACAGGCTGATGAGGATGAGGATGAAGGTAAAAGCACTCATTACAGCGATGCCTCAAATTGGTGCACATTGTTACAATATAATAAGCGCTACTAATAACTCCGTAAAGTTGTCTAGGATTCACATTGTCATTGAACAAGTACACTCCAGTTTGAAGACTGTTGTCTGGAAAATTCTCAAACAAACACGATGACTTTCACATCACGTTTTTAACATTAATTTTGTAAATGTATTTAAGTATTTTATTTGTTTGCTTCTTACACAATACTTAATCTTGCCGATGGCCGAGTCTGGCACATGCGCACTAAGAATAATGTTATTTTATAAAAGTGGTCTTAACAAAGGCGCATGACACATACAATCCCACATGTAATATTATTTTCTTATGGATTTAAAACAGGATTAAAAGGGATACAAGAAACCGCTGAATTGCGCAATATATGAGTTGAATATGGAAATACATATACGAATACTTATTTTAGTCCGGCTATTTTTCATACTGTAAGATTTTTTTGCGCCGCCGCGCGCCGTCACTATAATATTTCTACTAATGATAAAAAAGTCTATAAAATAAATTATATAACAACATTTATTGTTCTATGACTTCATAATTCGCTACTTTATTTTTTCATACAAAAATAAATATAAATTTATTTTTTAAGAAGCAATATCTAAAATAAGGTCAATATACCTGTGCATATGAGTCGCGGCGGCTGGCCGTGCGCTACTTACAAATGTCACTAAGGTAATTTTTTTATTTGTTTAAATCTAAAAATTTACATAAAATTAATTTATGAGTAAAATCAAAAGTCGTCGTACAAAAAACTCCTAACCGTTTATATCTGGGAGCTTGCTGGTGTTTTACAAATAACCCTGCATAAATGTCACTTTCATAATCAACCTTTGTCAGCCCACTGCTGCACACAGACTTCTTTCATTGAATGTTTAACTGTGTCTGAGGCGAGGAGGCCATAATCCTAGCCGCATTGTAGAATTCAAAGATAACTACTATAACTAATAAAACTATAAAAGATTACTAGGGATACAGATGCTTCAGGGATCGTCTCGTGACGAGTGTCGTGTTTTCAAGTTTATGTCCGAAATGTCTGCAACAGCTCGTCTGAGACGGTAGCCGGTAAAAAACTAAATAAGGTCTTTAAATTTGTAAATTTAGCACGTCTTAAGTGTTAAGACATATAATATGAAAAGAGATGTAATAACAAATACATACATAGATGTACAAAAACACAATATCAATTCCAGATATAATCTTGGATATAAAAAGATTTATTTTTCAGTGTTTGCAAATCTTTACAAATTGGAAAAACCGTTTCGGTTTCAGACAGCACAAAGAAAATGTGAAATATTTTCTCGTGTAGAATGCAGATAAGTCTCGCGTGCCTCGGGACTCGGCGCGTCCACACGCTCGGAATTTTCTTGTAAACTCCGAGAAATGTGTTCGGTAGTGTATGGAGAATATAACGTTATAAGAAATGTGTAAATAAATTATAATAAATGGCTACATAGGGACGGCGGAATATGCGAGTCGCGCTTCGTGACGTGGGAGGTGCAACTGTCACGAGGAAAGTGGGAGGAGATGAGTTAGTCCTCGGGTTACACACGTCTCAATAGGCGTCGGTTTGTAACCATCTGACTAGCGAATGTACCATTGATGTTCAGTTGGGAAGATATCACATGTTAGCAAAGGTCAGGACCAAAGTACTCACATATGGACTCGAGAAGTAAATGTGCTAAGTTATTTTATATTTTTGGAAATTTAAGTAATAATATTAAATTAATACTTCGGTTATAAAAGCATACACCTAATACACATATAAACCTAGTCCTTTAGGTTCGAAGCTGTGACCGCACGGCGACCAAGTGAGTGGGAAAGAGAAATGTCACTTACTGTCAGTACCATAAAGATAACTTGCAGGATATCAAAGAGGATTATTATAGCGAATCAGAAAATTGGTGAACGATAATTCGGCAGCTGTTCGTGACTACCGACGGCCATAAACATCGGCACAATCCAAGTTTATGCTAATGCCTAGCCTTCCGCTTGGCACTCCCCCGGTGTACCGGGCTCTTGAAAACGACAAATTACACTTCAAGCCGGTATCATGTGAGCGAATATTACTGGAACTATCTCTTTAGCATTTCATTAAACTCTTAATAATCTATGTCGTTTTATTGTAATAAAAAATGGGGACGCATTTAAAAACTCTTAATCTCTCTAATTAAAAATTATCACCTAACTCTCTTGACAACGTGTTAAAAGATGGCTTCTTTATAGACTTAATTACACAGATACGATCGTCCTCATTATCAGAGAAGAAAAGGTCTCGGAATATCGCAGGCAAATTAAATAAAAAATACCTCTACATGTAAGTAATTAAGTAAGGAAATTAAGAGAAATTTGCTCTGATCCTCGGTAATTTAATTTGCTTCAGCTTCATCGTAGTGAACAGCCCTTATCACTCCACTGCTAGATATGTATAGTCCTTTCAATTAACACAAAGTTCATCGCCAGCTTATCGCATTCTACCGACTACTGCACAGAGGCCGTCTGAACTTTAATAATAAGAAGAGTCATATTATAGATGACCTCATTCTCCCGACCTCTTCCCGTCTTGATTTTTTCTAAGATTATAGTCATGTGGTTGTAATATTATTTTTTTTATATAAAGTTCTCATGTACGGCCAACATACATACAATATTGCTTCGGGGATATAGAGGACCCTCCACAGTTAGTCAAAACGTCATCTGGTAAATAAGCACTAACCGGATAGCTGACACTGAGGGAGCCATTGACCCCACTTCGATGAATTATAAATTATAGCTTAGATGGCTTACAAGTATAGCTCAGAGGCTTACATGCGGTATAACGTTTAATATTGTAGTTTCGTTGTTCCGTATTTGTTTTAAACTAAACTAACTGGTGGACTCTCTATATTTTTGAAATGGCTCCATGAGTATCAGTACTGCCATCTAGTAATATTTACATATAAGTAGCTCAGCTATCCAGTTATAGACATATAAATAACAAAATTCAACTTCTATTAAACTTAGTCTAAAGTATTCAAATTTTAATCCGGCTAAATGAGGTTGATAAATCTTACTAAAAGCTTTACTCTCTTACTGAGATTTGCTATTAGACTTTAAAGCTAATAATATAATTACATCAAATTGATCAATCATAAATAAAATCGTTCAAACTTCAAAAGATTTTCAAAGTCAATTTGTAAAAGTTAATGGCAAAAGCTCAGCCAAAGCTCAACAATCAAAGTCTTGTTGAACTTAAAATAGGGTTCTCAATCATGAATGAACCTTTGAATTTAATTTTCAACTGGTTTCCAAAAAGAAGGTAATTGGACTTGTATGTCTATGTTATGATGTTGGAATTTGATAATATTTGAGTGTGATATTATTTAGGCACGCGTACTCTATAGACTACATAATATATTATCCCAAAAATTCTTAGAAATTAAAATGTATATTGAAATAGTTAATTTAAAACAAATTAGAAAATATTAAATACGGTGTTTTGGCATTTCGAGAACAATCCAAGATACTCAGTATCGCTATGGTTAAGGAATGAAATATAATCTAATAAAAAATATATCTTCCCGACTTCGTTCGTTTGTTTTGAAGTTGTTGCCAACCAGGAGCTAAAATACTTGTATTACATCTTTGTTAATGGTATACGGGGGCAAATGAGCAGTCAGAGACATTTTCATGGCTAACGGCGCCCATATACATCCGCATAGCTACACAGATGCGCTGTCCTTCTTTTTCCTTGCCTTTCTCCTCCTACCCAATTTTGGAAGATATGTTTACATTTAAAATATACTTATTTTAAAATTATTCATGAATTCTTTTAATTAAATGATGGAAATATGATCTCGAAACAGAAGATGGCTACAAGAGCTTTTTTCTTTCAATTTACAAGTAATTTGAATAACTTTGAACATTACCCGCGACAGTCTAACACATTATATAACAACGTAAGACAACTGAGAGCCTATAATATATAGGAAGTAAAATATATATAAAATACTTCATTAAAAAGTTATATAGCGTATGAATATTTTGTTCAAATCGCACATAAAATTTTTTCAAATTTCAAATTTGTAAAGTGGGCAGAATAAGGACTTTTAGGTTAAAATTTCCTCATACGAGGAAGGTCTGATTTTCCGCGTCTGCCTGTTGTTCATTGGAATAGAGAATAATGGAAATCTCGTAGTTCTACGATAAGTCGTTTAAAAGCCGGTCACCGCACCACAAGGTCCCCTTCTCCCAAAAGTGCTAATATTCAAATGTGATGCGGCTCCAAATAAAGAATGAAGAAGCTATTCTCAATGACCTCGATATTTTTATGAAAATTTATTCGGGTGAGACAAATTACTACTTATCACATTAGTGTTCATACAAGAGCTGGGCATTTATAAACATATTTGATGTCGTAAAACTGGCTCAGTAACTCAGGTGCAGAGTAGTGTCTTGGAATTAGTTGACAAGTTCAAAGACAGTAATAGACAGCGCCACGTTGCAATATGCCTTTCGCTCATTTCGTTTGCCAGAAGGGAAAAAGGGTAACAATTTTGCGGATATTTATGAGCGTCACAAAAAGGAGCTAACTGCATTTTCTTCCTTTTTTTATATATTATGTTCTACCAAAAAGGTGATATACTCTATTTAAAGTAAGGATTGATTGACCTCTTTCATGTCGGTAAAAATCACAACTTCAAATAAAACAAAGTTTTAGGTCATAAAACTTCACTATTTTACTGAATGAACTGAACTGTATGACTACCTCTAATCATAATTTAAAATTTCCTATCGTAGGAAATCATACTGACGAACTCTTAATAACTTAAGAGTTAGTGCTAAAAGGCTTAAAATCGAGTTAATAACAGAAAAAATTTAATGTTCAAACATTATTTAGTCGCCATACTCGACTCAGCTTTAATGATAAAAGTTTATCGATGTTTGGAATTTATCGAAAATCTCGTTATAAATACTTCCACATTATAATGGCCTATTGAAAATATCTTACGATATCGGTACTCGGGCACAGCGGTCCGTGGAATACAAATAGAGACCCCCAATTAAATTCTCGGAAAGTTTAACGTAAAATTCCTCCCTCAACTCACAAAATCAGTACTCGTTAATACAAATGTTTGGAGTTTTACGCGGTTTGTGAGACAGCGGATGTGAGCTGAGTGAGATGTTCACATTGTTTAACACTTGTTCTCTTGCAGCTTGTTGTATGGGGAGTATTCTATCTTCTATCGATGAACCACGAAAAAGGGTGTTTTTAGCAACAAACGTGTAAACTTGATTCTTTTTGGTGTTGAATTGAGTTTGTCGGCCGTATTCCGAGACTTTGCCAATCATTGACTCGATTTTAGACACAAGTTTGTTCCTGTACTCAATGACTTGTTCCCGTGAAATAATAAGGCGGCCAGTGTATTGATGATCAAATTTAGTGCTATTATCTGCATAGCAATTAATGCTATTGGTTTGAAGCAAGTTGTTGATAGACAGGAGAAACAAAGTGAGTGCTAGAAAAGAGTCTTGTGGAACGCCAGCATTGACAGGTATGTCCGAGCTGTCAAAAGTTTTGCGACATTATGGATGTCCATTGTTCAAGGCTAGAAGTGCTTTCCGCAGGGAACTTAGTCAGACCTTTGTCTGACACAGAGAGATCGCACCGCGAGATTGTGGGTGATGGTGTTCCCTGGTCATTCATAGCTGAGTTGGATGCCAAGAGACTGACCAGAAGATTTCCTTCTCTCTTGCATCGTGGGCCAACGAAGTCATTACACCAGCGCAGAGAATATGGAAGACATGGAAGACTAACATTCTCAAGGACGGCCTTGGCGAGGGACCAGAATGCACGAGTTCCAGAAGGAAGGCGGACTAACCGTTCGCCAATTTTGCCAATGTGCTCTGACATTACTTTGGCTCGGAGATAACATTTTTGAGGGTTCTGGAAGTGAAATTATACTCCTTTGTTAATGCGCTATTATTTATCTTCTAAGAGCGCCTCGCATTTGTCCAAGCCTGTGAGCACTCCTGCTCATGGCGTTAGTGTACGTGCGATCTCATCACTTCTGTGTTATTATAATTTATCTTAAATCGCCAAAAGAATTATAATTAAAAAAATCCGTATAAACGTACCAGTACAAAGTACTTGACGTGTTGAAAGTATAATTTTATGAATAGGTTCGTTAATCGCCGTCGTTACTAACAGAGCTCTGTAATTATACTCCCTGTTGTAATTACATGGTCACATTGCAATTTGAGCGCGACCTACATTTTTGCGTTTCAGAACTGAGAATATTTTAGTGAAGAAATACTCCACTTTCACTATCGTTTAACACTTTTTATTAAACTATCATTAACAGTCAGTTGGTGTCTGCTCACGCCCAACCGGCGCGGGCGAAGGCAGAGGTTGTATACAATATGAGATACTATCACTTTACCCATCCCCTCCAACAGGTCAATAAAATTTCACAAACTACACTAATGGCGACAGCATAGCCGTTACTTCACGTCGTCTGCTCTAGCAATTTCCAATTGGAACACTTAAAATAGTTCATAATGTTTTTTTTAGTTGCAATTATCGAATATGTGACGTCATGTTGATGAGCAAGTCGGGTTTTATCACACGTTTGTGGTCGGCCCGTATCTGTCACGTGCTACGTATTGAGGATCACCTTCTTGATATTCAGCAGCACAGTTATGACGGGGTGTTCAAATCCAAGAGTTTTATTAAATTCTAGTAAAATATCAATGTCATTTCAGTTTTATTTATAGACGTTCGATTCCATCCATTTTCAAAGTGGATTAGAATTTAGAAAAAAAAGGTACCTATTGGATTGTATGAAAAAATTTTTTTTCTTACAACCGAATCATAATCGGTCCAACATGGTGCAAAATAATCGCGGACAAACGTACAGAGTACATACAGGCTAAGCTGAGAATCAATCTTTTTCAAGTTGGTAAAATACACAGCTCTCAAATAAAACCGATTTGAATGTCGCATTCTAATCCACAGATAATTAAATATGAAAATGCCGGTTTTAGAATCTCCAATTACACAGGTAATATAACATTATTAGCAACAGGGATCTATCTCCCGCATAGATGCTAACAATGGAGCAGAAATACGTATTGTGCTGAAGCTCAACACAACGCCTGAAATGTCTATTGCGTTTAATTAAATTTTAATTAACGATATAAGATTGAGGCGAGGAAGTGTGAGCACGTGCGCGAGACGTCTACGAGCCCCGAATACATAAACAAACTACGAAATATACCAAGTGCGAGAGAAATAACGGCAGGTGATGTGTGCGTTATGAGTTCGAGTCGAGATATTATGGTAATACTTTTGTAATAAATTCAACACGAGAAATAATGGTTATATATTTAAATGAAATGGAAAAACAAATATTGTATATACTAACAATATTATACAGATTAGATTCAGTATTAGTGGAGACAGGCAAACGCGAACGAGTGATCGGATCGTTTTGGTTTTCTCTCCCGTCAATAATATTTATGTACAACACGAGGTAGTGCAGATATTGTGTTCCCTTCGTTCCTTGAGCTATCGCACTCACAAATCAGGCGGAACGCAACAGTACAGTTTACTCTTTACGCCTAAATTATGTTAACCTACCTTCAGAACCATTCCGCTGCAGTGCACTGCTCTATTAATTAATTAATAATATAATCTATACGCTGTTTCCCCTGTGCCGACGGCTTATACATCGGTAGAGGTCAAAAACACGGTGACACGTGAGGACAGTGTCGCTATAGTTACAGCTGCCTGGTGGTCGGACTATCGAGTCCTCTGGTCTCGTGGCAAACGCTGGCAAAAATCTATATTTTTAGCAGCTTGTCCTATAATGCACTACTTTTTACACGATCACGGTAAAATTATATTGCCTATGGCTGTGGGATTAACAAGTTAACAAGTAATAAAACATCTATTTCACTCCATTTGCAATTCATGAAAGTTGATATTAAAATTCAGTTTAAAAATAACTTTTATGAACTGCTAAAAGAATACGAGACGGGCGCTAAAAGTTAGCGATGAAAGCATATTGTCTATATTTGTGGAACGGATGGAGTTTTGGCGCAGAAAAGTAAAGTTAGTCATTTGTTAAATGAGTTCGGTTATCGTCTCTTTTGTGTTTTAAGTTTCGGACTCTTTTTAAATTCTTTTGTACATTTTTTTCAAAATTGGATCTTTGTGATTAAGGACTGATGTAGATGGGAGTCATTTATAAGAATGTGTGAATCATTTACTTTTTAATTTTTACAATACAGGGGGCAAAGGAACTGGCGGTATGGCCGCTGCGCCGCGCCGGGGACTTGCCAGTTACGTTGTCGGACAACTTTCTTTTATTGACTTCTCAATTTAATTTGTTTCGTTTTGACAGGTATTTCAAAGTGCGTGGTCAACTATCGCTGCAACTGTAGAATAAGGTGGGTATTTACATTTTTTATTTATTTATTCAGATTTAATAACTTACCTATATTTTCATTTTAAAATGGTGATGTTTATATTTTTAACCACTTGTTTTTTATAACGAACCACGTGTTCGTATCAGACGTTGAAGGCGACTCTGAATATGAACGTGACAATACCGTAGCTACTGAGGTAGTAGACGTACCTAATTATCGCTTTAACTTTATTAGAAGAAATACATCATAAATATTATCAAGGTTAATTTCACTTAAATTTTCCCACCAGAAAGTGTACCACTTACACACATCCCATCGATAAGAAACAATAAACTATAACCCGGAAAGACCTATTAATAGATCTGAAAATATTATGCTGGTATCCCATTCTATTTATATAACTACTTAAAATGTCGAGATACGTCGAATGGAATTTTTCTGTACCAATATCCTGTAGAGTGAATCGGCTTTATTCGATTCCTTTTGTACTGGCTCCAATAAGCTGTGTCACACATCTACAGTACTTGCTTTAGTGTGCAAGTTGCACACTGTAGCAGAGGAATATATTAATATACAATGTGTTTCAGTATCGGTGTCGGAGACTTTAATGGTATAAAATATGGCATTTTTCATCGACAAATTGCTGTTTGAATTCGTTTTTTCTCTCACGGTTGTAAATTGGCCGCCATTTTGTTTTTTTAGTTACCAAAACCGGGCTCTCGTACTAATTCCACCACCACTAGTCGTGTTAATGTCGTATATTTATAAAAAAGGTCTCATTCGATAGCCTAATGTGTAGACAATAATAGCACATCCATTATGTTTTAATTATTATGAAAAAAGAAATTAAAAAAAATAATTAAAACTAAAAAATTTAGAATTTTTTGTGTAATTTTTTAATAATTGGCTTTTTGTGAAAAATCTAGCAGATTAAACTGCCTTTTTTTTATTTTATAATGATAGAAGAGAATGTTTCCTACAATTTAATACTACACTTCTTTGCTCCCAGTGAGATAGTTTAGAAGTTACAATTTTTTTTATTGCTTATCTACGGGGCAGTTGAAAAAAATGCAAAAGTGTGTACCAAGGTAATTTAATATGCATGTAAAATACATTGTAATGTAGTTACAACCATTGCTCAAACTGATCTCCGTGATGTTGCAGACATGCCATAGCTCGTAGTGGCACATTTTGTGTAGAACGTCGCATCATATCCTTGTTTTCTCGTTAATCATTCCCAGCTTGCAAAATTTTATGTATTAATTCTTCACGCGTATTTGGCACGTTGATAAGATCGAGATAAACTCTTTGCTTCATTGTGCCCCACAAAAAAAAGTCAAGTGGGGTT